>CAUYPK010032859.1:0-85000 GCA_963574355.1 Loris lydekkerianus
TTTCGGCTCTTTGCCTCTTATCATTATTTTGTATACTGTGGCTCTTTGCCAAGTTTGGATTTTGTTATGCTGCTTCTGAGGAGGGACCTCTGAGGAGCGATCTCCGAGCGCGTAGTCGAACTTGTTCGCCACCCCTGGTAGCCTATAAACTATTTTTAGTACCTTGAGAGAAACTCAGTTCCATAGTCAACTCAGGCTGCCTCCACCAAAAAGCAATCTTGGCATTTATGCTTTAACTCCCTCCTGCCCCCTCTCTACTCTTTTGCATAGGCCATTTCTGGTTGGTTTTCTACAACCAGTGGTATGGTGGAGCCAGCTGCGCTGTCTTGAAAGAGATGATTATATATTATAATATTATATTATATAATATAAATTAAATTATATATAATTTCAAGAATTTTGGTCTTTCTTCTTGGGGAGGTGCCTGTGGCTCAAGGAGCAGGGCACCAGCCCCATATGCTGAGGGTGGCAGGTTCGAGGCCCAGCCCTGGCCAAAAACTGCAAAAAAAAAAAAAAAAAAAAAAAAGAATTTTGCAGCCAGGTGTGGTGGCTTATGCCTGTAATCCTAGCACTCTGGGAGGCCAAGGCAGGAGGATCCCTTGAACTCAGGAGTTCGAGACCAGCCTGAGCAAAGGTGAGACCCCCCCCATCTCTATTAAATATTTAAAGAAATTTAGCTAAGCGTTGTGGCAGGTGCCTATAGTCCTCACTACTCTGGAGGCTGAGGAAGGAGGATTGCTTAAACCCTGGAGTTTGTGGTTGCCGTTGGGTTGGTTTTTGCTGTGGTACTGTTGCCTGGAAAACATAGTTAGAGTGTATAAAAAAAAAAAAAAAAAAAAAAAAAAAAAATTTGCAAACTGGTGTGAAAACAGTTATTAAATGTTGCATGATATAAACTTACAATTAAGAAAAGCATATAAACACAAAGGTCAAAACAGTGAAATGAAAACTCATCGTTTCCTAATTGTTTTACTACATTTTACTATTTTGTATCCATCAGAGCTGAGCGATGGGAATAGAATATAAGAGTGGGCCCCTGGGCTTCTCTTCACTGATCTGAGTTCAGTGGCATCACATTGGTAGCTTGACATCTGTCACCACTACGAATCAGGGTCCCTCCCATCACACTCCCTAAAGCCAGCTGTGAAGTCCTTAGGAGCACACCGTCATGCTTCATGATGGGAAACCCCAGCTGTCTGCTCCTCAGTGCCTGTAGGAAAGCAGAGCCCTGCCTATTGGTACCGGTAGCAAGTCAGGCGTCATCTCCGGCTGTGCCCTCAGCGCTGCTCTGCAATCTTACTACATCTCGCAGGCCAGTTCTTTCTTCCTGTTCCAGATGCTATTTTTTTCTTACCTTCTTCACTTCCTTTCACCATGTAACCCTTCCTCTCTTTCCTCCTTACTTTCAGAAGACAAACTAAATTCCTACTCCACAGAGAAAACGGAAATCATCCAAGGAGCCCTCTCCCGACTTACCGGCTCCAAACCCACCTGTGGAGCTGTGTCTTCACGCTGCCCTTTCCTGCTACAAGGAGGCGTGTCCCCTCCTTCTAGGATTGTCTTTCTTCCTGGGCCCTGGGCCCAAACTCTCGCTTCTCAGGAACTTCTCTTTCTCCATTATCTTCTGTCTTCTGTATTTTTCTTGTCACCTCCCCAGTGAGTATTATAACCTGTGTAGTGCCCTCCGGTCAAAGCAAATGAACATTCTTGATGCTAAGTCCTCCAATAACCACTGTCCTACCACTTCCCTTCCCTTCATCGCCAAGCTTGAAAACGCTTGTCCAAACCCTTGTGGTCAACATTCTTTTGTCCTACACTCTGTTTACATGGGTTTCCCACCCAATTCCACTGCAACGCTCTTGCTAAAGCCATCAGTAGCCTCTAAGTTACTATGTCTAATTGACAGTCTTTATTTTACTTGATTTCACTGTAGTTAAGCTGGTTTGACCTTCTGTGACATTGTGATCACTCCCTCTTGGAAATGTTTGTTTCTTCTCTTGTCATCACTCTGCTACTGTGCTTCATACGTCTGTGACCACTGCTACTCAAGCTTTTGTGCCACTTCCTTTCCTCTTTTCTTTAGGGTAAGGGAAGAATGTAGAAACCTCAATGTCCCTGGAAAAATCTGGGACTGATTTTTCTGTATCACTGTTGTCTCTAGACTAGAATTATCATCAGCACTATCTTGACCACCAGCCTTTCCAGACACCTGATAAAAGGAGGAGGGGGTGCAGGGTGATTCTAGAATGTGTCTGTATTATTATAAAGTAGTAGAAGCAAGGAAAAGCTAACATTTATTGACACTTATTATTGAATGTCAGGCATTATGTTAGGTGTATGCATATGTTTTATTCCATTTAATCGTCAATATTATCAACCCCATTTTACAATTGATGAAATTGCTTAAGCAGACAGTGACCACTAAGCTAGTAAGTAGCAAGGATGGGACTCACCTCCTCTGACCTCTGGGATAATGCTCTGCTGGCAATAGCATACTTCCTCTGCCTCTGGTTTGTAGGGATTCTGTGGAAAATATTAAATGCTTCTTTGGAGCGTGCTAACCTGGGAGGGAAATGTCCTGTAGTTGTTCAAAAGCAATAGGTTGGTGGCCTGGTTGGCTGGCTTCCAGGTAAGACTTCCCAGCACAGCAATGAGTCACAGAGGACATCATATGATTTTCAGCTCTGCAGATTGAAGGAACTCTGTTCTTTCTAGTGCACACAGAAGCAGACAGTGTCTAGGAGACAGACTCATACTGTCTGAATCCAAAAGACTGATGTATAAAGCAGAATGCCAGTTTATGCCACTATCAAAACTCTGGTATTCACTCACTCACTCACTGATGTATTCTGAGCCTATGGAAATACAATATCTCTATGAGAAATAAATTTTTAATCAGCAGGCCATTGAGCAAGAAATTGAACAAGGAAATCAGAATCAGGGAGCTACACTGGTTATCTCTCTCTCTTTCTTTAATATGGGAACACTTCATGACTTTGTGTGTCAGCCTTGCACAGGGACCATGCTGATCTCTATATTATTCCAATTTTTAGTGTATGTGCTGCCGAAGCGAGCACTGGTCATCTTTCTTGCTACAGCAATTGAACCATCATCTTTGCTAATAGAAGAGAGGATGGCAAACTGAATGCCAGGTACCCTTAACCATGTATTAGGTTAGAGACACGGCCCCTCTCCGGCAAGTTCCCATCCTCTGAGCCTCCAGGTTGACCATTCATCCTCCTGCTGCTGAGGTGATATACTAGTTAGGGCACGTACCAAGCTGCTGTAGCAAAAGAAGCACAAAATACTCTGACTCAAATATAATGGGGGAAAGGGCAGACAGAATTGAACAGGGAGCGCTATACTTCAGAGTCCTCTGGGAACTTGGGTTCTTTCCATCTTGCTGGTTCACCGTCCCTTAAAACCTCGCTACTCAAAGCACAGTCTTCAGAACAGCATCATGAGCAGTACCTGGGAGCTTGTTAGAATTACAGAATCTCAGTTGGTCCCAGATTCATTGAATCAGAATTTGCATTTTAATAAGACCCAGGTGGTTCTTATACACATGAAAATTTGAGGAGCACTGCCCTGGGGAGTTGTTCTTGACCACTTTGTGGGAACTGGTCTAACACCAACCACCTCTGCATCCAGTTTTTGTGAATGAGGAAGAAAGGAAGCAGAGGGAAAGATTTTTCTTTTAAAGTAGTGACAAAGACTTCACACAAATCATTTCCATTCACATTTCATTGGTGAGAAATTAATCACAAGCCTACACACTCAGCTGCAAGAGAGACTGGGAAATGTAGCTGCTATCTGGGTGTCATGAGCTTTACTAAAATTCATGGCGAT
Source organism: Loris lydekkerianus (assembly GCA_963574355.1). Taxonomy (NCBI): domain Eukaryota; kingdom Metazoa; phylum Chordata; class Mammalia; order Primates; family Lorisidae; genus Loris; species Loris lydekkerianus. Next base: position 3,850 of record CAUYPK010032859.1, read on the forward strand.
TCTACTACCCAAAGAGAAAAAGAAAAGGAAGTTGATCCTGGAGACAATAACAATCTTGGTTGTATGTGCTTTAAGACAAAAGAAAAAAGTCAGCGTTATTTGGGGGAGAAGTTCAGGAACAATTACATATCCTAACTTTTGTCTTGGAGTATCAAGGTACTGAACCTGGTTCACCTTGGTACGATTGAAGCACTTATTTACAGCGTGGGATCTTTTGCAGATTTTAATGTTTTTCACAGCACGTCAGAATGTCCGAATGACAAATACCTTTCTGCCACTGCAGGCATTACCCACCTGAAAAGAGGCTGTGTGCTCCTGTGCAGGACAGCTTATTGGCAGGGAATTGACTCCTGTATTTTGGAAGCCTCTATTTATCACATTTAGAGAGTAGGCTTTAAAATAAAATTATTTCACATTTAGTAACTTGGAAAAAAGACTCTGCGTGGGGTGGCTTCTATAGGGACAATCAAAACAACAATAAGTGATAATTGTTCACACGTGTGGGGTCAACCATGGATCAGCAGGGTGGCTCATGTGCTCATTTGTTTGGGGCAGGCAAGCTGTGTGCTAACATAGGCTCACCTTGGCTGATTGTGGCCCTGCTCTTTGGTTCACTCCTGGGTTTCTCAGGCTAGTCTGGGCATTTTCCCATAATAATGGCTGTGGTACAAGAGAGAAAGCCCATTTTAAGCCTCTGATTTTGTCATGTCTACCAACATCCTACTGGCCAAAGTATGTAACATGGTCAAGTTTACTATCAAGGGTTAAGGCAGATGTCACTTCCATGGTGGGAAGAGGTTGTAAACTTGCCCAGCAAAGGATATGATACAGCAAGAGGTAAAAATTAGGATAGGCTGGGCACGGCGGCTCATGCCTATAATCCTAGCACTCTGAGAGGCTGAGGCAGGTGGACTGCTTGAGCTCGGAGTTTGAGAGCTATGACACCACTGGCACTCTACCAAGGGCAACAAAGTAAGACTCTGTCTCAAAAAAAAAAAAAAAAAGAAAGAAAAATTAGGACCATTTCTGCAATCTGCCATAGTCTGCTGTCATAATCAAAATTATTCTATATGCAATATAGGCTCATACCCATCACAGACCCCTTATAAATGTATCTAATCACAGCATCAGGCCCAATATCTAGGATCTTGTGTTCTACACCAGATATAGATCAGATAAGCTCCTCTGAATTTATGGAGTCCCATGAACTAAAGACAAGTTATCTGGGCTCAGCGCAGTGGCCATGCCTAGCACTCTGGGAGGCTCTGTCTTTAAAAAAAAAAAAAAAAATAGGGCAAGTTTTCTTTCCCCTCCATACCCAACAATAGTTGAACAAGGACAGGATAAATGCAACAAAGACTCCCATTCAAAAGTGGGAAAGAACAAGAGGTAAATAGCAGAGACTGGCCCATACTAATCTGAAATCCTGCTGGGCAGACATTGCAGATTTCCCTGCTCTGGGGTGAAGAATGTTTCTTTGTGTGTGTGTGTGTGTGTGTGTGTGATCAAAGTGGCTTTTATTCCACGTGGCTACAGGTGGTGTGAGATACCTAACCCCGAAGAAATCCATGAGAATGTTTCTTTTCTTTTCTTTTTTTTTTGAGACAAAGCCTCAAGCTGTCGCCCTGGGTAGAGTGCTGTGACATCACAGCTCACAGCAACCTCCAACTACTGGGCTTAAGCGATTCTCTTCCTTCAGCCTCCCAAGTAGCTGGGACTATAGGCACCCACCACAATGCCCAGCTATTTTTTGGTTGTAGTTGTCATTGTTGTCTGGCAGGCCCAGGCTGGATTCGAATCCACCAGCTCTGGTGTATGTGGCTGGTGCTTTAGCCACTTGAGTTATAGGCGCCAGCCAAAAATGTTTTTTGTTTAGAGACAGGATCTCACTTCATTGCCCTCAGTAGAGTGTTGTGGCACAAGCTCATGGGCTTAGGTGATTCTCTTGCTTCAGCCTCCTGAGTAGCTAGGGGAGGAACCTGTCACAACATCCAGCTATTTTTTTTGTTGCAGTTTGGCCAGGGCCAGGTTTGAACCTGCCACCCTCAGCATGTGAGACCAGTGCCCTACTCACTGAGCCACAGGCGCTGCTGAGAATATTTCTTGATTAGGTCCTGATTTAGCTTCCTAGAAGAACCTCCCAGTCTATTTTTCCCCTTGCTTTTTAGCTCTCTCTCTGAGATATCTCTCCTTTTCCATACCCTCCTTGGCCACTTCTGATAGTAAAATATCCCTTTGAGCAACTTTCCCAGCCTGCTTTGCACCTAAAGAAAGTTGAGGGTCCCAAAGACTTTCTGTCACCTCTACAATTTTAAAGCATCAGTCTAGGTTGGCAGCACTTTTGTCAATACATCTCTCTCAGAAATTTTGTGAGTTTTTAGTGTATTCAATTCCAAATCATCCGTTTACTAAGAAACATACCCATAGTTTTTTAAAAACATGACCCTGCCTTGAGACTTAATTGTTGCTACTTTGAGCATGTCAGGCTACTGGGAAACAAATGCGCCTGTGATTCTTTTATTTTATTTATTTGTTTTTTTTTCCTGAGACAGAATCTCACTATGTCACCCTCAGTAGAGTGCTGTGGCAGATCACAGCAACCTCAAACTCTTGGGCTCAAGTGATTCTCTTGCCTCAGCCTCCCAAGTAGCTAGGACTATAGCCCTCTGCCCCCAATGCCTGGTTATGTTTTGTTATTGTCATTGTTTAGCTGGCTCAGGCCAGGTTCGAACCCACTATCCCCATGTATGTGGCCAGTGCCCTAACCACTGAGCAACAGGCTTCAAGCCAACCCCTATGATTCTTCAGTGAAAAGATCTACTTGGTCCCATCTTTTTTTTTTTTTTTTTTTTTTTTTTTTTAGAGAGAGAGAGAGAGAGAGTTTTGCTCTGTCACCCAGGGTAGGTGTCTAAGGCTTCAACCTCACAGCAACCTCAAACTTCAGGGCTCAAATGATCCTCCTGCCTCAGCCTCCTGAGTATCTGGGACTACAGACACCTGCCACCTGCCTGGCTAATTGTTCTTTTCTTTTTTTTGAGACACAGTCTCACTTTGTCACCCTCAGTAGAATGCCATGGCGTCACAGCTGACAGCAACCTCAGACTCTCAGGCTCAACCAATTCTTTTGCCTCAGCCTCCCAAGTAGCTGGGACAACAGGCGCCCGCCACAATGCCCAGCTATTTTTAGAGATGAGATCTCTTTCTGGCTCAGGCTGGTCTCAAACCTGTGAACTCAGACAATCCACCTGCCTTGGCCTCCCAGAGTGCTGGGATTATAGGCATGGCCACCGCAGCCAGCCTAATTTTTCTATTTTTAGTAGAAACAGCTCTTGGCTGAGACTGGTCTTCAGTTCTTGAACTCAAGAAATCTTCTCACCTCAGTCTCCTATCTAGAGTACAAGGATTATAGGCATGGGGCACCCTGCCCAGCCCCATCTTAATTTTTTTTTCAGAGCTATTAGTAGGATGGCCCAGGCATATTTTCATGGCTGTGACAAGGGTATAAAAACCAAAATATACTGAGTAAGCCCATTTCAAGCCTCTGCTTGCATCTTATCTGAAAGCCTTCCATTAGCAAAGGTAAATCCCATGATTAAACCCAAGGTCAAGGGAGGAGCAGAGACTTCGGGGCCTAGGATGAAGGAATACTCCACCAGAAAGGATTTACATTATCTGTACCAGGTTATCTAAAGGGTCTGAAACTCCAGGACTATTCTCAACTAAATTCATTATGCCTTGAGGTCTTTTGGTATCACCCAGGTGATACAGAATTGGACTGAAAAACAACACAAAAACCAGCCTGTGGTTACAACTTCTCATAGAAGCTCTCTCTTCTCCTCCCCCACCCCTCAAAACCCAGCCAATTTTCCTCATTTGCTCTGCAGGTGAGGGCTTCTGAGGGCTTACTTCTGAATTATTCTACTCTAAGGTCTAGCCCAGGGGTTCTCAAACTGCGGCCCGCGGCCACATGAGGTGGTGTGATTGTATTTGTTCCCGTTTTGTTTTTTTACTTCAAAATAAGATACGTGCAGTGTGCATAGGAATTTGTTCATAGTTTTTTTTTTGTTTGTCTGTTTTGTTTTTTTAACTATAGTCAGGCCCTCCACTGGTCTGAGGGACAGTGAACTGGCCCCCTGTTTAAAAAGTTTGAGGACACCTGGGCCTTTTTGGCTCCAGGTTTGTTAAGGAAGGGCTTCTTGTTAGATTGCCCCATAAACTAAAACTATAAAAACTGCCCTTCAATTTTTCCCCTTTCAGCAAACACTCTCAGGACAAAACTAGCTTTGGTTCTCAGCTACCCTTGGGATTCCTACCATCACTTAGATTTTGGCCAGATAATTTCTTAGCCAATGTATGCTTCTAAAATGATATTTAGCTCACATCTGTAATCCCGGCACTCTGGGAGGCAGAAGTAGGCCATTGCTTGAGCTCAGGAGTTCGAGACTAGGCTGAGCAAGATGGAGGCCCTGTCTCCACTAAAAATAGAAAAATTAGCAGGCATTGTGGTGGGCGCTTGTAGTCCCACCTACTTGGGATGCTGAGACAAGTGAATTGCTTGAGCCCAAGAGTTTGAGGTCACTGTGAACTATGATGCCATGGCACTCTACCCAAAGCATCAGTGAGATTCTGCCTCAAAAAAAAAAAAAAAAAAAATTTAAAATATATTTCATCTAGCATTCTTAGTTGTTTTTAGCAACAAGATTAGCTCAAATGACCTGCTCTTGTATTACTAATACAACATGTTTAAGTTCTCAATAAAAGGTCCCTAATATCATGTCCAAGTGACTAAGGAAATACACACTTAGACATGCCTGGTCAAACCTGAGTGTCATGGAGCGAGGATTTGCTCAGTTGTGTCATCCAGTGAGGACTTGCCCAGCCGTGTCACGGAGTGAGGACTTGCTCTGTAATGTCTCGGCAAGTGCCCTTTTGCACTGTCTTTATCTTTTGCCAGAAATGCAGATTCTGGGGCCCCATCCTAGACCTACTGATTGGAATTTGGGGGATCAAACTGGATCTGCATTTTTATAAGCTCTGTAGGTATTTTTTGAGAACACGGTAGTTTGGAAGAACTGAACTGAGGCACGGTTTCAAATTAGACTTCATACGTTCCCAGAAATGCCTCTTTTCCAAAACTTTCTCACCTGGAATACGCATTAGCAAACCAGTCATTTATAAGAGCAAAATTAGTTCTCAGCACATATTTTCATTGTCTTCGTATTTATAATACATATTCATAGCAGATTCCTACCAGCATACTTAAATTACCATAAGAAGTATATAAAACTTTTATAAATCCTAAGAATGCTTGACAGCCTAACCTTCATAAAAATCTGGGAACTGGAAATCCAATTATCAGTTGAATTGGGGAAATTTAGACTGCCAACTGTAATTTAAATCATGAACCTAGTACTGTATTCCTCATCAGCATAAGCCCTTTTACAGTTGCCAAAACAAAAATAAAACAAGCAGAAAGCATCTTCTTAATAGATGAAAGCATTTTGGAGCCCATGGATTGCATTTTCTATTGTAGTATTTCCCTTTGTTGATTTAATACCACAAATATACTCTTAACTTTTTTATTGGAAGTCTTACACAAAAATTATAGTCACATAACCTCTGATTCTAGTGGAAGACCAACTTTAAAAATAATGACCCCAAATGGTAATAGCCTAAAAGTACCCTTAATTGCCCATTTTTTTCTTTTCTTTTTTAATATTTAGGTATTTAGATATGATAAAATAGCATAGCAATATTAATGATAGGATCTGGAAAGCAACATGTAGGGGTTTGCTGTGATATTCTTTTAACTTTGCTTTATGTTTGACAGTTTTCAAAACCAAATTTTTATAATAAAAGGGATTAATAGCTACCTATGGCTAATCTTTGCACACAGCACAGTTCTACAACATGCCTCACAGTGCTATCCTGCTCCCTCAGCCTGGACATCCCGTCCCTCTCTTCCCTTGGCCACTTGACCCTTCCTTCAAAACACCATTCGAAGATCAGGTCTTTTCTGATATCCACACCACCACAGATCTGGTCAGGGCCTCTTTCTCCTGAACTGCACTTTGTATACCCACCTTCATAGCCCTCATCAAGTTGTGTTAAGGCTGATGGTTTATGTGGCTTAGATTCCGATTAAACTGCAAGCTCCCTAAGAGCAGGGACTGTGTTCTTTCATCCCTGTAGTCTTAGTTGCAGGCCAACTCTCAACTCAATTTTGATTTCTGAGAGGTGTTCTTTGCCTGTCCTAGGCTAGGTGAGTTGCCCACTGTATATATATAATATCTTGTGCTTCTCCAAATCATAACATACCATATATATATATATATTTGTTTGTTTTTTTTTGAGAGACTTTGTTGCCCTCAGTAGAGTGCCGTGGTGTCACAGCTCACAGCAACCTCAAACTCTTGGCCTTAAGCTATTCTCTTGCCTCAGCTTCCCAAGTAGCTGGGACCACAGGTGCCCATCTGGCTATTTTTTTGTTTTATTTTTTGGTTGCACTTGTCATTGTTGTTTGGCAGGCCCAAGCTGGATTCGAGCCCGCCAGCCCTGGTATATGTGGCTGGCACCCTAGCCGCTGAGCTACAGGTGCCAAGCCAACATACCTTATATTTTATTGTAATCATTGATTTGTGTCTTTCTTCTCTGCTAGACTCTGAGTTCCGTGAGGGCATGAACCCTGCTTGTCATACATCCATGGTATCCCAACATCAAGCACACCAAAGAGTTGATATTCCACAAATATTTATTAACTATATGCTTAGCACAGAGTAAGTTTTCAGCATACATATTTTAATGAATCAGTGAACGAGTATTGCTCTCAAAAGAGTAGGCAAGAAAATGTACCATAAAGCCCTTATACCTTGGATGGTTCATATACAAACAAAAAGTTTTATAAAATAAAGGGCACGTATATTAAATTTCCTCAAAACAAAGACTAAAGAAAAGGAAACCACGTGTCAATACCAGTTTTCTGTTTCTTTTTTGAGAGGTGATCTCATTCTGTCCCTGAGGCTAGAGTGCGGTGGTGTACGGCCTCAAACTTGCTCGGCTCAAGTGATCCTTCCACCTCAGCCTCTGAATACCTAGAACTATACCTGAATGATCCTCTGAATTATTAATATTTATACTTGTAATTTATTATGAACAAAATGTTTCCTGTCTGGAAAATAAAGTGGGGTCTCAGGTTTGTGTCATAAAGCTTTATGGAATGCAACAAAAGTAATGAAACTGGGCTGGGCATGATGGCTCATGCCTGTAATCTTAACAGTCTGGGAGGGCACGGTGGAGGGATCGCCTGAGCTCACAGGTTTGAGACCAGCCTGAGCCAGAGTGAGACCCCCCATCTCTAAAAATAGCCGGGTGTTGTGGGGAGCCTGGAGTCTCAGCTACTTGGGAGGCTGAGGCAAGAGAATTGCTTGAGCCCAAGAGTCTGAGGTTCTGTGAGCTGTGATGCCACAGCACTCTACCTAGAGTAACATAGTGAAACTGTCTCAAAAAAGAAAAAAAAGTAATAACGAAACTTGAGCTTTATTTACTTACTTATTTTGCCATTTTCTCAAGGGCTTATACAATTTAGAAACCCCCCTCCATATTTGCTTAAACCAAATAAAGCTACTGATTTTCTACTATTTTTGACTTATAAAAATAACAATTTTCTATTATTCAACCTAAACATTTTCTCATTTTCATCACATCTACACATATAATCTCAGTCTCTTTGAGAAATGCTTTCCATTGTTTAGCTTGTTTTATCTAGTTTTTCTTGGATACATTCTATTTGGTAAAATGTTCAAGGCTAGCACATTTTTCTGTTGTTGTTGATAGTGGTTAAATGAGCAAGTTATATCTGCTTCTCCTTTACATTTGTAAAATTACTTTTAAAAACTCCAATGGAAGCCATTGATTACACTCTAAGAGGTCACTTTGGCTTTAAAACCTTTCTTTCTTACACGGTTCTCTTTTTGCTTCCTTCTCTATGCTTGAACGAAAGACATCTGTTTCCATTTTTGGTGTTCCTTTGTTCCACAAAGTTCCCCTTTGACGAGGAAAGAATGCTTCAGTTTTGTTTTTAATTTCCTTTTATTTATTTTTATTGGTTTAAAACGTTTCAAATGTTGTACAGAAAAAAAAGATGATCTTCTTTCTGAAAAAGTTTGAATAATAGAAAGTATGAAGGGAAAGACTCTCATCCCACCTGCTCCAACTCCCCAAGGGGTGGCCACTGAGAAGAGTTGGCATGTGCCTTCTAGACCTTTTCTATGCACACACACATATATGTGCTACTACGTGGAGTATGTGTGTATGTACACTTATCAGTAAAAGAGAGTCATACTAAACAGTAAGTGTCTGGACCCATAGTCAGCTCTCAACATATGGCTGCCGCCCTTATTATTATGCTTTCAACAATTATTTTTGAGTATTACCAGTTATTGGCACTGCATATATATGTTTCTCCCTTACATACCCCCATATGCATCACAGTTGGGTTTTTTTTTTTTTTTTTTTTTTTGAGACAGAGTCTCACTTTGTTGCCCTTGGTACAGTACCCTGGCTTCATTATAGCTCACAGCAACCTCAAACTCTTGGGCTCAAGTGATCCTCTGGCCTCAGCCTCCCAAGTAGCTGGGACTACAGGCACCTGCCATAATGACTGGCTATTTTTAAAGATGGTCTAGCTCTTGCTCAGGGTGGTCTCAAACTCCTAACCTCAAGTGATCCACCTGCCTCAGCCTTCTAGAGTGCTAGGATTACAGATGTGAGCCACTGCGCCCCACCTCAAAACACTCTTTATCTTGTCACCCTATTCATTTCCTTCATAGCACTTACAAAGTGAAATTATCTTAGTTATGCCTTTTTTTTATGAGACAGAACCTCAAGCTGTCCGCCTGGGTAGAGTGCTGTGACATCACAGTTCTAAGCAACCTCCAACTTCTGGGCTCAAGCAATTCTCTTGCCTCTGCCTCCCAAGTAGCTGGGACTATAGGCATCCACCACAGTGCCTGGCTATTTTTTGGTGGCAGCCGTCATTGTTATTTGGCGGGCCCGGGCTGGATTTGAACCTGCCAGTTCAGGTGTATGTGGCTGGCGCCTTAGCCGCTTGAGCCACGGTGCTGAGCCTTAATTATGCTTTTTTATTTAATGATGCTATTCTCCTCTCCCTGAAATGAAAGCTCCATGAGGACTTTGGAGCTCCATTGGACTTTTAATGTCTTGTTCACAGCATGTAGAATAGTACCTGGCACTTAGTAGGTGTCCAGTAAATATTTTCTGATGCTGGGCACAGTGTCTCATGCCTGTAATCCTAGCACTCTGGGAGGCCAAAGCAGGTGGATTGCCTGAGCTCAGGAGTTTGAGACCAGCCTGAGCAAGTTTGAGACCAGCAAGACCTCCGTCTCTACTAAACATACAAACAGTAGAGGGGCATGATGGAGTATGTCTGTAGTCCCAGCTACTGGGAAGGCTGAAGTAAGAGAATTGCTCAAGCCCAAGCGTATGAAGTTGCTGTGAGCTATGATGCCACAACACTCTACCCAAGGTGAGTGAGACTCTGTCTCAAAAAAAAAAAAAAAAAATTGTTTACTGAGTGAATAAAAGAAAAACTGGGCAAGTCAATGAAATTTTCACAGAGAAGTTATCTTTTGAGTCAGGGCATGAATGATGAACTAAGCATTGCCAGGTTGACATTCAGAAGGCGAGAGAATAATAATATGTATCCTGAGAACTCGGTATAAGGAGGGCAGGAGTAGGGAGATGTGGGAGGGGGTGAGGTGGGAGAGCAAGATAGATGAATAGTTTGTGAGTAGAGAATGATAAGATTTTTATATTATGCTAAGGACCTTAGATTTCTTTCTTTCTTTTTCTTTTTTTTTTTTTTTGCAGTTTTTTTTTGGCGGGGGCTGGGTTTGAACCGGCTACCTCCTGTAAATGGGGCCCACTCCATTTGAGCCATAGGCACCAACCTTAGATTTTTTAATCTTTGGGCCATTGGTTAATTTTGAGGAGTGTAGCACAGGTATCAGTTTTCTATTGTTGCTGTAACACATCACCATAACTTAAAAAAACACCTGGAGGCTAAAAGTCTGAATTGGGTCCCAGTGAGTCAAAATAAACGTGTCTGCAGGGCTATGTTCTTACGGGGCTCTGGGGGAGAATCTATTTCCAAGCTCCTTCAGGTTGCTGGCAGAATCCAGTTCTTTACATTACAGGACTAAAGTTTCATTTCCTTGCTGTCCGCTGGGTGCTGCCCTTAGCTCCTAGAGCCCATCTCCAGTCCATGCACACGGCCCCTCCCTGAGCTAGTAACAGCCCTGTGAACCCTTCTATCATTGCTTCTCTCTGAGATCCCCTTCTCTCTTCTCCTCTTCATCTCTCATTCCAGATGGGGAAAGTTCTCTATCTTTCAAGCTTACTCAGATAACCCAGGTCCATCTCTCCATCTCATAATCTAAAAACATTTGCCATCAACACTAAAGCAGGACCTTCTACTAGCAAAAAGTTGTAACTCACTGACGGGTGATCATTAGCACTGTTTATTTTTATTTATTTTTTTGAGACTAGAGTCTCAAGCTGTCGCCCTGGGTATAGCGCCATGGTGTCATAACTCATAGCAACCTTCAACTCTTGGGCTCCAGGGGTCATCTTGCCTCAGTTTTTCTATTTTTAGTAGAGATGGGGGTCCTCACTTTTGCTCAGGCTGGTCTGGAACTCATGCGCTCAAGCAATCCACCTGCCTTGACCTCCTAGTGTGCTAAGATTACAGGTGTGAGCCACAGCGCCTGGCCCATCAGCACTTTTTAAAAATAAAGTATTTTTTAAATTAAAAAACAATTAAAAATAAAAATCTAAAAACATAATTATGTTGCTATGTACTGCAGCATATTTAAAGGTTCCAGGGATTGGGGCACCTTTTGGAGAGTGGGGGCTACATGACCTCCAAACTCTATGCTCCCGGTTTATTGTAGATTACTCAGTGAGCTGTATTGGACAATCTAACTAGAACTGGGGGTGGAGAAAGACAGGTAATTGGGTGACCCATAATGAAGCACTGAAAAGAAATCAAGAACCACTGCAACTAAAATATTTAATTGATTTGATCGCTAGGTATAGGTGTTGTGACCAGGAAAACTCAGGGATGACTCCCAAGTAGTGAATGTCATTTGGTGAGAAGGAGTAGGTTTGAGGGGAAAATGATAGATTTCCTGAGGCATTGATGATAACCTACATTTGCTTGATGAGTTATTCATAATTAGAAAATTACTCGAATGGTTATATTGATAATTTTCAATGTACTATCTGTATAGGTATTCTTAACATTTTCCAGGGGTATTACTATTTTAAAACAAGATTAGCAATATTTACTCACTCCTTTCCAGACTTTAACAAACAGAACTAGGACTTTCTTTGCATAAAGTCTAGAAATGTAAAATCCTTTCTTCTCGATCTTTATAGATGGTACTATACAAATTTTTATTTCTACCATCTTTATTTTTATTAAAGAAGATGAATAATTGCAATGCCACAGGAATTACTGAAGTATGATCTCAAAGATACAAGAAAAAAGGCACTGTCCTTTACAACTTTCATCTTTGTTCTAGTTTTGAGAGGCATACTGAATTTACATCACACAACGGTAGCACGTACTTAAAGTTGGTCACTGGATTTCAATGAAAAAGCAAGACACATCTAGGAAAAGGAGCTTGATATAGAAATAATCCTTGTACTGGAAATCAGGACATGTAGCTTTTGGCAAAGCTTTGTTTTTAAGAATAGCTACCTTTGGCTCAGCGCCTATAGTAGCTCAGTGAGTAGGGCGCCAGCCACATACCCTGAGGCTGGTGGGTCTGAGCCTGGCCGGGATCTGCTAAACAATAATGACAACTCCAACCAAAAACAGCTGGGTGTTGTGGTGGGCACCTGTAGTCCCAGCTACTCAGGAGGCTGAGGCAAGAGAATCACTTAAGCCCAAGAGTTAGAGGTTGCTGTGAGCTGTGATGCCCTGGAATGCTACCAAGGGTGGCATAGTGAGATTCTGTCTAAAAAAAAAAACAAAAAAACCCAAACATAGCTACCTTTTATTGAGCACTTACTTTTAAGCATCTAACTTTATCTCATAATAAACCAGAGAAGAGGGTGGCACCTGTGGCTCAGTGGGTAAGGTGCTGGCAGTGGGTTTGAACCCGGCCCTGGCCAAATTGCAACAAAAAATAGCCGGGTGTTGTGGCGGGCGCCTGTGGTTCCATCTACTCGGGAGGCTGTGGCAAGAGAATCACCTAAGCCCAGGAGTTGGAGGTTGCTGTGAGCTGTGATGCCACAGCACTCTCTCTGTCTCCAAAAACAAACAAACAAACAAACAAACAAACAAACAAAACGGAGAAGATGGGAATATTATTATTCCCATGTTCCAGAAAAGGAAACTAAGTCTAAGGAAGATTACATATTATCTTGCCCTAAATCCTCTGGCTAGTAAGTGGTAGAGATAGAATTCAAACCTAGGACTGTCTGATTCCAAACTTGATGCTTTTTAGCCCCAAAACCTTACTCCTGAAGGCCAAGGGAAGAAAGGGGATTCCGGACTTCTACTTAACATGTCTTTACCTTGGGTGCTCTTTCTTCATCTCTCTGACACATCATTTTCTTCTACTTCTGCATAGCTCCACATAGTTGTAATTTACTTATGCAATTAATGTCTGTCTCCTCCCACTACACTATGAATATCATAGACTAGATACTGTGTGGGTTGTGCTTTACCCTTGAATTCTCAGCTCAGGCATGGTACATAGTAGGTGCTCCAAACTTATTTGTTCCATAAATGTATGCATGAATGAATGAGTTAATGTCATTTAACTTTTCTGCGCCTCCCATCCATGATCTATAAAATGAAGAAATCAGGACAGATTAATTCATTTGTTCATCAAAACCACTTTTATATGCCCACTAAATGATCCATATGTCCCTTCAGAGAGAAAAAATACAGTGACAAATATATCCACTAGAAGTGTCACATGTGTTTTTTATCTATTTGTCTGTCTACTTACAACTATCTATCTACCTCTATAAAATTTCTTTTAACATGTCATATTTTGGTCACCATTGAGCTATTGTTGTAGCCTTTTTATTATTATTATTATGTTTTTGAGACAGAGTCTTTGGTAGAGTGCATAGCTCACAGTAACCTCAAACTCTTGGGCTTAAGCAATTCTCTTGCCTCAGTATCTCAAGTAGCTGGGACAACAGGCACCTGCCATAATGCCTGGCTATTTTGTTGTTGTTGTAGTTGTTTAGCAGGGCCGGGCTGGGTTCAAACCCACCAACCCTGGTATATGTGGCTGGTGCCCTAACCACTGAGCTATGGGCACCGAGCTTGCTGTAGCCTTTTAATATTGAGTAAATTAGTAAATATATGGAAATATATTTGTGTTCAGACTGAACGCAACCACTTGCCACTTCTCCATGGCTTTTGTCTTTCTCCTGGGGTCCAGAAATCTCCTGCTGCCTTCCTGCATCCTCAAAGGGGGTTTTCTGGGCAAAGCCCCAAGCCAGAGGTGCCTGGAGTGTTCTCTCCCCATTCTCATCACAGCCAGTTGCAAAGAAGCTGTTACTCAGCTGCCATCTTGCCTCCTCCTACTAATCTTAATAGACATATTAAGATACAAACATTTCCATATATTTACTAATTTGCTCAATATTAAGAGGCTATAGCAATAGCTCTTTTTATGTTTTCTTTGTAATTGAACCTGATAACATGTAGCACCAAATATAAGAGATATAAAGTGTTTATATTTGGTGTGTCTAACATCTTTCTTTCTTATTCGGTACCTCTGTAATACAGTGTTGTATTTTGCTCTCTGCAGGCTACAGCTTGCTCTTTTTCTTTCCTTTACTCTAGCTTACTGCAGCTATATTTCACTTCCTCAAATAGAAAAATTTCTAAAGAAGAATTTTCATTCCACAAAAAGGAAGGTTTGTTGTATAGCTATTTCTTTTTCCTTCTTTCTTTTTTTTCTTTTTTGAGACAGAGCCTCAAGCTGTCGCCCTGGCTAGAGTGTCCTGGCATCACAGATACAGCAACCTCCAATTCCTGGGCGCAAGCGATTCTACTGTCTCTGCCGCCCAAGTAGCTGGGACTACAGGCACTCGCCACAGTGCCCGGCTATTTTTTGGTTGGAGTTGTCATTGTTGTTTGGCAGGCCCGGGCTGGATCTGAACCCACCAGCTCAGGTGTATGTGGTTGGTGCCTTAGCCGCTTGAGCCACAGGTGCCAAGCCGTAGCTATTTCTTTTACTAAAGATACTTTATACACATCTAATATTTTAAAATATATTAACAGGTAATAGGATTTTAAAAAATCTTCAAAGTTTATTATAATTTATTCACATTGGGATTGATATTTGGGTGACATTCTTTAATGTATGGAAACTGTCAGGTTTGGGTAAGAATATTCACTTCAAGATAAATTACTTTGTCAAGTGGAGGTGCCTGTGGCTCAGTGAGTTGATTGCTGGCCCCATATACTGAGGGTGGCGGGTTCGAACCTGACCCTGGCCAAACTGCAACCAAAAAGTAGCCGGGCATTATGGCGGGCGCCTGTAATCCAGCTACTCAGGAGGCTGAGGCAAGAGAATCACCTAAACCCAGGAGTTGAAGGTTGCTCTGAGCTGTGATGCCACAGCATGCTACAGAGGGCAATAAAGTGAGACTCTGTCTCAAAAAAAAAAATCTTTTTTTTTTCTGAGACGGTCTCATTTTGTCACTCTCGGTAGAGTACTGTGGCATCATATCTCACAGAAACCTCAAACTCTTGGGCTCAGGTGATCCATTTGCCTCAGCTTCCCAAGCAGGTGGGATTACAGGCATTTGCCATAATGACCCACTTTGGCCTCCCAGACTGCTAGGATTATAGGCGTGAGCCACCACTCCTGGCCTATGAACAATATCTTCTAAAAACAGCAATATTTTTACCTGTTTTTCTTTATGTATTGAAAGTGCTGTCATAACAATTCTTCTAGAATTTTCTAATGATATTTCAATAATTGAAAACTAGTACTTGAGTACCTATGTTCTATATGATTATATGTTTAGTATTGATGGAGATGGACAAGTAGAAAGAGCCACTGAGCTCTGTGACCCACTGGCCACACTACTATTGTGCCACTTTCTTTCAGAAGGACTTAATAAACTACTAATGTCAGAGATATTCTGACTAGATCAGAGCACTTCTCTGAGACTCCGCCCCAGGACACTGAAATTAGGCTGTAACTTGTACCTACAGGAGAAATCCATTCTCATTTAAGAATATATGGTACTAACAACAACAGAAACATCGGAGGAAAGGCGGAGAATTAGTGCTGACTTTTTCTGATGATAAAAATAATGCACATAAGATACCTAAATAAATAGAGAGCTCCACCATCTTTAAGAATTGGAAAAATCCAGTGTAACCTGGTTTATTGTACCCTCAATGAATCCCCAACAATAAACAATAAAGAAATGAAAAAAAAAAAAAAAAGAATTGGAAAAATAAATAGTTTTAAAATGATGATTCTCTCCAAACTAATCAATAGATTCAATGCAATTCCTGAAAAAAAAATCTCAGCAGAGGGTGGTGCCTGTGGCTCAGTGGGTAGGGCACTGGCCCCATGTTCTGAGGGTAGTGGGTTCAAACCTGGCCCTGGGGAAATTGCAACAAAAAAATAGTCGGGCATTGTGGTGGGTGCCTGTGGTCCCAGCTACTCGGGAGGTTGACAAAGAATCGCCTATGCCCAGGAGTTGGAGGTTGCTGTGAGCTATGTGACAGCACAGCACTCTACCGAGGGCAATTAAGTAAGACTCTGCCTCTACAAAAAAAAAAAAAAAATCTCAGCAGACTTTTTTTTTGTTTGGTAGAAATTGAAGCTGTTCCTATAATTTATATGGAAATACAAAGAACTTAAAATAGGTAAAACATTTTTGAAAAAAAAAGAAAATATTGGAGGATTTTTACAACTTATTTTAAAATGTACTATAAAAGTATAACAATCAAACCAACATGATTTTGGAATAAATGGGAACATATAGATCAGTGAACTAAAATAGAGACACCAGAAATAAATATATGCTTAATTGACTCTTTTTTTTTTTTTTTTTTTTTTTAACAATGGTGCTGGGCTAAATCAGCAGAAAAGGATTTCCCCCCCAAAATTATGCTGCCATGATTAACAACTTTATACAAACAAATCTAAACAAGAAGTTGGTTCTTATCTCACCCACACACAAAAATTAATTCAAAATATGTAACAGACCAGCAGTTCTCAACCTGTGGTCGTGACCCCTTTGGGGGTCTCCTGCATATCAGATATTTACATTATGATTCATAACAGTAGGAAAATTGCAATTATGAAGTAGCAACGAAAATAATTCTATGGTTGGGGGTCACCACAACATAAGGAACCGTATTAAAGGGTCAAGGCATTAGGAAGGTTGAGAACCACTGTAATAGACCTAAATGTAAGAGCTGAAATGGTGGAACTTTCAGTAGTGGAACTTTCAGTAGAAAATAGAAAAAAATTGTTGTGATCTTAGGTTAGACAACTATTGAAAGGACCAAGCTAACTCCATTTTGTTAAAACTAACTCCATTTTGTGTCACAGCCTTCACTGACCCCACTTTGCCCCCGCAGCCTTCAATTTACAGCTGCAGCTGCATACCAAAGGTGATAGGCAACCTGCTTGCATACCAAAGGTGATAGGCAACCTGCTCCCCCCCCCTCCCGTGTATCTGCCCCCAGCGATAAATCGCTGGGTAATAGTAAATCTTCCCCCTAAGCAATCAGCCCAACTCAAACATTGTTTAGGTCCCTAAACCCCCATTCCACCCCCCTTTTCTTTTCTGTATCCTTAAAACTGCTCTTCCCTCTGCAGAGGGGCTTCTCTTGGCCCTCCTGCTGAAACAGGAATTAGAAGCCCAAATTCGAATTTGTGCATAAAGAGCCTCTTGTTTTTGCATCGGACTTGGTTTTCGGGTGATTTATGAGGGGTACCCTGCAATCTGGGCACAACACTATTTCTTATACATGGCACAAAAAGTACAAACAATTTAAAATATGATACATTTAGGCTGGGTATGGTGGCTCAGACCTGTAATCCTAGCATTCTGGTAGGCCAAGGCAGGTAGATCGCCTGAATTAGGAGTTCAAGACCAGCCTGAGCAAGAGCAGGCACCTATAGTTTCAGCTACTCGGGAGGCTGAGGCCAGAGGATCGCTTGAGACCCAGAGTTTAAGATTTCTGAGAGCTATGATGCCACAGTACTGTACCCAGGGTGACAGAGTGGGACTTTGTCTCAAAAAAAAGGTGGGGTGGGGAAGAGAGAAGGAAGGAAAGAAAGAATGGGACCATAATTCATGTAGTTTTATAAGCTACAAATATGGCTATATTTGATTACTACTGTAATTAATATATAGTAATTTGATTACTCCTGTAATTAATTGACTCTTTCCTCTCCCAACCTCCATGCAAGATCTAAATAAAGTAAGAAGTAGATTAGGAGTCAGGAAGACAGGAATCAATATGTCAGCTTTAACTGTTGATGAAGTCCAGGCTGAGGAATATGATTTAGATCTGTGGTAAAAGTCAGTTTCCTAACTCTAACCCTAGTGTTAGGAGTATTTATCTACTTTGTCCCTGACAGCACCAGAATCCTGCAGCCCTCTCCCCATAAAACAGGCTCTTTGTTTTTTTTTGTGTTTTTTTTTTTTTTTTTTTTGAGACAGAGTCTCACTTTGTCACCCCAGGTAGAGTGCTGTGGCATCATAGCTCACAGCAACCTCAAATTCCTGGGCTCAGTGATCCTCTTGCCTCAGTCTCCCAAGTAGCTGGAACTACAGGTGCCCACATAATGCCTGGCTATTTTTAGAGATGGGGTCTCACTCTTGCTCAGGCTGGTCTCCAACTCCTGAGTTCAGGCAATCCATCTGCCTTGAAAACAGACTCTTTATTAAAAAGCCTGACCCATAAGCAGAATGAGAGCCCAAGCTCCCTGAAGGGAAGGCATGAAGGACTCAAGCCCAGTTACTCTCCCAAACTCATCAATCACGTGGACGGAGAAAAGGATGAAGCAAGAAGCCAGGAAAATATAAAGAAAATTCTTCTTCATGGGAACCAGGGAGTAGGGAAGCATTCCCCTCTTAATACAACGCAATGCCAAAGCCGATTGATTTTATGTCTGAAATACCTCTGGCAACATTACCGTCTCTCCTTTTCCATTACCACCTCCCTGATGCACCTCTCACCTATCCCTCTGCAGTAGCCTTCTCACCATTTTAACTACCAGAAACATCCATTTTCACCTCCTTCCAATCTTTTCTCCACACATCATCCACAATGATATTTTCACAATGCAAATCTGATATTTTTTCTTTCTCCCCCTCCCCTCTTCCCCTAATCATGGCTCTTAGCATAAAGACCCAAATCTTTTGCAGAACCCTTAAAGCCTCTGAAGTCTGGCTGCACCTCCTGCAGCAGCCTGCATTTTATAGGCGACTCCTTGGTCTTTGATGTCCAGCTGTATTGGCCTTCTTTCCAATCTTGAATGCATCGAACTGCCTTCTGCCACAAGGCCTGCAATAGGCTGTCTGTCCCCATGACGGAAATTCATTTCCTCCTTTCAACTCATGGTTAACTCCTCCTCAACCTTCAGGCCTAGGTCAATCATCATGTCCTTGGGGATGGCTTTCCTGCCACCAAGCCCTTTTGAAGTGTTATAGACTTAAACTTCATAGCATTTTTCATACTTATAATTTATATTTATGTGATTATTTGATAATTTATGTCTTTCCCATCAGGGTCTCAGCTATGTGAGGAAAGGCATTGTCTCTTTTTCTTCACTAATATTAATATGTATCCCTAGTTTCAGACACAGTATCTGGCTGGCCCATAGTAAGTTCTTGATAAATGCCTGTAATGATGAAAAACCAGGAATAGAGGGATGTTAGACCTAGAATGAGGGGTTGTGAAGGTTTCACTGAGGTAGTGACCTTGTGTGATGCCTTCAGGATGACTGGAAGTAGTTAATAAAGAGGAGCGAATCAAAGGCCGGGTATGGTTGCTCAAGTCTATAATCCTAACACTCTGAGAGGACAAGGTGGGTGGATTACCTGAGCTCTTGAGTTTAAGACCAGACTGAGCAAGAGTCAGACCCCATGTCTAAAAATACCTGGGCACTGTGTTGCATGGCTATAGTCCCAGCTCCTCAGGAGGCTGAAGCAGAATCACTTCAGTCCAGGAGTTTGAGGTTGCTGTGAGCTATGACACCATGGGACTCTACCTAGGGCAACAAAGTGAGACTCTGTCTCAAAAAAAAAAAAGAGCAAATCATTTTAATCATTTCAGGCAGATGGCACAAGTGGGAAAACTTGTGTGATAAGCAATCACCTGTGTAATGTGTCCCAGGAAACAAAAGTTTCAGAATGATTGGATCTGTGAGAGTGACATTTGGCTTGGTAAAGAGTTTGGAATTTATCCTAAGGGCAATGGGAAGTCTTTGAAGGGAGGTATTGTTTATTTTATTTTGTTTTGTTTTGTTTTGTTTTGTTTTTCTGAGACGCTGTCTCACTCTACCTGCAGGGCTAGAGTGCAGCGGCCTGGTCACACCTCACTGCAACCTCACCCTCTGGGGGTCAAGCCCTTCTCCTGCCTTAGCCTCCCAAGTAGCTGGGACTCTAGGTGCTTGCCACCACACCCAGAACATTTTTCAGTTTTTTGTAGACACAGAGTCTCACTCTTACTCAGGCTGGTCTCAACCTCATGGCCTCCAGCAATCCTCTGGTCTCCACCTCCCAAAGTCTTAGGATTACAGATGTGAGTCAGTATTATTTCTTTATTCCCTTAAAAGAGATATCAGACACACAATTGTCGAATATCTATAGTTGTGTGTTTATATATGCACAGAATGTTGAGTTAGGAATAACATTACATTTGCTTTGAGGGAGATAGAAAAGTAAAAGTTTCTATCTTTGAACAAAGTATTGACATGGACAGATTTTACATTGTTAGCTGTTGTATAAAGAAGGGATTGGGTGGAAGAGGAGGGGACTGAATGTAGGAAGATGTCATGATAATCTGGGGAGACTATGGTGGTGGCAATGAGGGAAATGAACACAGTGAGACATCCACATCTGAGAGGCAGAAATAGCACACTTGGTGACTGATTGTAATGATTGAGGGTAAGGGTAGAGTCAGGAAGGGATGTCAGGTTTGTTACGTACACAGCACTGGAGTGAATGCTAGTGTACCTACTGCAACAGGGTGCACTGGGAGGCTGTGAAAAGGATTAAGTTAGTTTGGGGCATTCTATTTGTGTTTATTTATTTATTTAGAGCATTCTATTTATTTATTGAGACAGAGTCTCACTCTGTCTCCTTTGGTAGAGTGCTGTGGTGTCATAGCTCACAGCTACCTCAGTTTCTTGGGCTCAAGTGATCCTCTTGCCTCAGCCTCCCAAGTATCTGAGACTACAGGAACCCACCACAATGCTGGGCTAGTTTTTCTCTTTTTAATACAGATGGGTCGTGCTCTTGCTCAGACTGGTCTTGAACTCCTGAACTCAAGCAATCTACCCTCCTCAGCCTCCCAGAATGCTAGGATTATAGCCATGGGCCACCCTGTCTGGCCAGTTGGTGGCATTCTAATTTCAAAGTATTCTTAAGACAACCAAATGAAGATATTCACTAAATAGTTCAAAATAGGAATGGTTCATAAATAAGATCTGACATGGAAATAAAAATTTAGGATTTTTCATTTAAATGGTAATTGAAACCCTAGGAAACTATTGGCAATAGCTCACAGCAGCCTCAAACTTGGGCTTAGGCTATTCTCTTGTCTCAATCTCCCAAGTATCTCAGATTACAGGCGCCCACCACATGCCCAAGTAGCTGGGACTACAGGCACCCACCACAATGCCCAGCCCCTTTCTCTACTTTGAGAAAAAAACAACAAAAAAAGTTTCAACCTGTAACTCTCTCCTAGAGTCTGTTATAGCACATTTTACTACAGTCAGTTGCTTCCATGACTGTCTTCCCTATTACATCACAGCAGGTACAGTGCCTGGCACATCAGTGGGAGTTCAATGAATGTTAGTTGAAACATTCAGTATGAAAAATATTAAGAATGTCTATCATTTATTGAATATTTACTGTTTCTGGGTACCTATGCTCATGTTTGATTTATAATACCTTTAAAAAGTCTCATAAAAACCCTGTGAGGAGGCATGATTATCCCCATTTTATAGATGAGAAAACTGAGACTAAAGAAGAAAGTTATTTCTCCAAAGTCACACAGTTAGTAAGTGAATTACAGAGCTGTAATTCACAAACAGGACTCCCTGATTCCAAAGTCCATGCTTTTAACCACCACCTCTCCCAAGAGAAGTAAACATTCACATTTTCTAGACATCTGTGGAGGAGACATTTTCGAACTGGCAGTTTTCCCAATTCATCTCAAATCATAGCACATAAGCAACAGCCTGCTCTCATGCCAAGAATGCTTTATGCAGGGTCTGACTGAGCTCCTACTGAGCTGCCTTTCCTACCTGCAAAATAATAGATTTTTTTTTCTTCATTCTTTCAACTAAGCTGCCTGCCTGAGCAAATTCTGCTTTCTAACCAGGAGGCCTCCCTTGGGATCAATAACTTAATTCCATTGTTCCCTGCCTAGCAGTATTTTGCCCCACTTGATTCATAGGATTACTTAACAATTCTTTTCTTGGAGTCTCCATAATGGTTTCTTCTCAACTCTTAGTGCTGAGCTATGATCAACATACTAAAAGGCAAGCTTCTGCAGGGGAGATGCCTTGTTGACCTTGTTCATAGCATAGCGCCTTCTATCCTGAGCAGTGTGATTCCCAGAACCCAGTAGGCACACAGCAGATAATGGTTGACTGCATTAGTCTGCTGGCGATGTGGTCCCAAACGTAGCTATTATGGCAACATAGGCACGCTGTGCTCTGGCATTTTGCAGAAAGTAAGATCATAAACTCATGGATCCAGATCCCCATCAGAAGCGCAACTAAGAAAAACTTCTCATAATATGGGTTTGCCTGAAGGTTCTGCAGACCAATCTCAAGACGCACACAAATCAAAGAGTGAGTGAGGGGAGGCAGAGTAGATTACCTTTGGGAGGAGGAGAAATTCTTCACAAGTGACTGTGAAAGTTCACAAAGCAATCTATCTTAAGTGTGATGTAGAATTATTTCTGTAGAAATTCTCTGATTATTCATCTAAATAAAAAGTACTGGGAGCACAATTGTAAAAAGCCTAAGAATTCTCTGTATCAATAGTTAAGGTAAAAAGCTGGGGGAAATGACAGATTGGGTTGATGTCCAGCATCAACCTTTTTCATTTTTAAGGGGCCGATTTAGGGATCTTCTCTTTATTTTTTGTTGTGGATGATGATCATCCTGGGACTCCTGGCCAGATTACTTATTATGACACATGGAGAATGTGTGCATTGACCCACTTTTGGGGGAGTATCTGACATATGGTTACTTTTCCTATTAAAAAAATTCACTGTTATACACAGGGAGGGACAGATTAATACTTTATCTCTTTAGGGATATCACAGGCAGAGTCTATTTATCTCAATTTGTTCCTGCTTAGGAAATTCTCATTGTCACCAGAAAGCTACCATCAGGGGCTATTACAAAACCACTTTATTTTGATATGCAATGCAAGAAAAGTATTGGTTTTTTGTTACTGTGCTTTTTTGCACCATTTTTTTCTTATTAGTCAGACTGGCTATCATGGCCCAATTCCATATCTTACTGCCAAACTTCTCGGTTTCGGTTCCCAACCTTCAGACATTTGTTCCCCCTTTTCACTAAAAGAAACATCCTTTATGCATTTGTGCATATTTTTTAATTTTTAGAATAAAACAACAGAAGAATAAAGAACGTGGCTATGTCTGTCTGCCTTTTCTCTTTGCTACTGTTCAGCCTTCTCTTCTGTTGGTGTTCTTGCAGACAGAATATTGACAATCAGCTAGAGGACCACTGTACCATGGATTCTAGCCCAGAATCGTAATCTCATACAGGATTTCCTACTATACTCAAAACAGACTTACAAAGATAGAAACTTTTACTTTTCTATCTCCCCTCAAAGCAAATGTTATTTGCTAACTCAATATTCCTCAACATAATGTTATTCCTAACTCAACATTCCATATATATATATATACACAATTGTGGGTATTTGACTATTGTGTATCTGATATCTCTCTTTTAAGAGAATAAAGAAATAATTTAACATGTCACTTCCATTTCATGAAATAGTGATGCCTTATTATGTAAAGATTTCCTAATAATCTGTTATCCAAACTGTGGATGAGATAGTATCTCTGTTTCATGAAAAGTCATTGTGAAGGTTTATTGAATTTTAAAGGAAGAAAATACTGAAACCTCTTATCTGTGTGCCTCTTACTAGATGGCTGTATTTCCTTTGGCCCTCAGGTCTGTAGTTATAGATCTTAGGCATCCACATGCCTCTCCCAACTCATCATATCCACAATGGAAAGGAAGAACATGATATGGGCCAAGTTTGAAAATGGGGACATCATGCCACCTTGATTATGAGTGGTCAAGTGCTCTGTAGCTGGTATGAGTCCGAGGAAGTACATGGTCCCCTGAAGTCTGGGACAGGTCAGTGTAGAGCCTGTGGGGACAGCTTGTTTATGCAGGCATGTAAGCCTGAAAGCATGGACCATGTATATTCAGACTAATGTATTTTCATTACCATTAGACACCTTCCACCTGACTTGAAGGGATCAGTAGATAGCTGTTGAGTGAATCAATGGAAAATGTCTTGTTAGACAAATCTAAGTCTTGTTAGAAAAATCTAACAAAATGGTGGAACAGATGCCATAGAATGCTCAAGAAAATAAAGAAACTTCTGGGAGACAAGAGATGTTCATAAAAGAGAGAAGACTGTTCCTCTGCCTGTTCTATTGACACATGCTAGAGAAAAATTACATAATTATACACAAGTAATGTTACTATAGATTCTTGGTCTCCAGTGTCAACAGTAACCCTCGTTCTGCCCAAATGCTAAGGGTGCTGGGTCTGGGTTCATATACTCTCCGACAGCTGTTTTAAACCTTCCCTACCTTCCTCAAGACTTCTGCCCACCTCTTTTGGGTCACTTTGTACAGAAAGTCCTGCTGGCAACTTTACAGACAAAATGGACATCTGAGTAAAAGAAATGCTCTCACTTGGTTGATTCCCCTTGTAGAAATGTATCAAATGGTCCAATGGGAGTAACTCTCCCTGTGCAAGTGTCATTTTAATGCTCTTCCTATACCACTACTTCAAGGAACTCACTCCTTCCATTATGTCTCTCTCTAAAATTTTTTTTTAAGTTTTATTGAAACTTTTTGGAAACTCTTATTGTAACAATAAACTATATATGTAATAATTTATATGTGTAATAAATATATAATTTTATAAGTTTTGACGTATAACGTATATTAATCAAGAAAAGAACATATTCATCACCCCCTATCGGTTTCTCATTTCCTACTGTGAACCCCTCACCCCAACACCTTGTTCTCCACAATGGCAACCATTGCTCTGCCTTCTGTCACTATGGATTAGTTTGCATTTTCTAGAGTTTTACATGATAATAATCATACAATTGTTCTTTGGGGGATTTGGCTTTATACATTTGTCTATTGATGGGCATTTTTGTTGTTTCCAGTTTTTGGCTATCACCAATAAAGCTGCTATGAAAATTCACTATGTGGTGGGTATGCTTGACTTTTAAAGAAACCACCAAGCTTTCCCCTACACCTGTTATACTCTTTTGTTGTACATTCTCATAAACAGTATAGTAGAGTTCCAGCAGCTACAGATCTTTGCCAACCCTTGGTACGGTCAGTCTTGTTATTTTTAGCCATTCTCACGGGTGGGTAGTGATAGTTTATTGTAGTTTTAATTTACATTTTTATAATGACTAATGAATATTTTTCTTATGCTTATTTGACATCACTATATCTTTTTTGATGAAGTGCCTGTTCATTCTTTTGTCCATTTTATTTTATTTATTTTATTTTTTTTGTAGAGACAGAGTCTCACTTTACCACCCTTGGTAGAGTGCCATGACATCACAGGACTTACAGCAACCTGCAGCTCTTGGGCTTCCGCGATTCTCCTGCCTCAGCCTCCCAAGCAGCTGGGACCACAGGCGCCCGCCATGACGCCCGGCTATTACTTGGTTGCAGTTCGGCCGGGGTTGGGTTTGAACCCGCCACCCTTGGTATATGGGGCAGGCGCCCTACTCACTGAGCCACAGGCGCCACCCTCTTTTGTCCATTTTAATCAGGTTATTTATTTATTGCATTTTGAGAATTATTTATATACTATGGCTACAAGTCCTTTGTCAGTTATATGATTTGCAAATATTTTTTTTTCCCGCCTGGAATTGCCTTTTCTTTTCTTAACAGAGTCTTTCAAAGAATAAAAGTTCTTAATTTTGATGAAGTGCATTTTGTCAATTTTTTTTACGGAATTTGCTTTTGGTGTCATATGTACAAAATCTTTGCTTAGCCCTAGCTTACAAATGTTTTCTCTTAAAACTTTGTCATATTAGGTTTTAGATTAGGTCTATGATTAATTTTGAGATACATTTTATATATGAATTAAATTTTAATTTTTTGTATATATAAAATTTTGTGCTGAACATTAATTGACCACAACATATTTGTGGGCCTATTTCTGGACCTTCTCTTTTATTTGTCTATTTGCCTATCTTAGTGCCAATACTACACTTTCTTGATCATTATTTTCCATGCCAATCTTTTCACTGACCCTTGCCAGCCTATGAATTAATTTTCTTTGTATAGGTATCCATATGTTGTCCAGTTTGCTGGAGCTGAGGGTGAGGATGGGCAGGCTTGCAGAGTACAAATCAGGGCTACCTCTCCACGTAGATTAACAGCAGGGAAGTTCCCTTTAACATTTGCCACGGTTATGCAGGCACCAGCTTTATCCTGACAACATCCTACTTTTCTCTCTTTTCAGTTTTACCACCATCAGTAAATTGTATATCTTTTTGTGATGCAAATTTGATCATATAATTTCCTTTAAAAAAGCCATCAGTGGCCAGGTGCAGTGGCTTACACCAGTAATCCTAGTGCTCTGGGAGGCCGAAGTGGGTGGATTGCTTGAATTCACAAGTTCCATATCAGCCTGAGCAAGAGTAAGACCCCCATCTCTACTAAAAATAGGAAAAAACTAGCTGGGAGTGGTGGCTGGTGCCTATAGTCCTGGCTACTTAGGAGGATGAGGCAAGAGGACCCTCGAGCCAGGGAAACTGAGGTTGCCATGAGCTATGATGGCATCACTGCACTCCATCCAGGGCTACAGACAGAGTAAGACTCTAGCTCAAAAAATAAATAAAAACCATCAGTAATTTCCCATTTGCCTTTAGGACAAAGTTCAAGTGCCTTATACTTTGTGATTGATCTTCTGCTTCTCTTTGAAGTTTAATTTCTTGCCACTCCCCACACTTCCCTGTGCTATATATTCTAGCTGTGTGAATTACTTACCCTTCCTCAAACCTGCCATGCTCCCTCGAATTCTTAGACATTTTTCATGTTTCTCCATCTGCAAAGAATGTCTGTCTCTTTGCCCTCACTTAGCTTTTAAAGGTCTTTTAAGGCTTGGCTCAGAGATAATATCAATTCAATTCCACAAATATTTGCTAAGCAACTAAGAGGAGCTAAGAATTACACCACGATAAGGAACAACTCATGAGCAAGACTACCATGGCTCTTGTCCTCAGGCAGTGTGCAGTCTAGATGAGGTGGACATTAAGCAAGTAATTATAGTGAAATCCACAGGTGTCATGTAGAAAATAGCATATACTGAAATTGTACCTCCTGATAACGCAAAAACCAATAATAATACATCTGGCCAGTAATCCTGTCCTCTGTCTGGTTCTTATTTTCAGATGTGATGGGCTGAAGTTTTTATCTTGGCAGGGAAGGCAAAGTGGAATGGAGGCAGTGGGACATCTGCATTCCCAGTAATCTCCCACCCCAGTCTTCCTGGATTAGGTAGATTAAATGAGTGTCAAAAAATCTGGAGATTCCTAGAATCAGTGCTATGACACTGGAATTTCCAGCTGGTCACAGAACCTGGAATCATCCCTAGGGTATTTAAGCTGGAGAAGGATCAGTAGACTGCTCCACACTCTAGCTGAGACCAAGATGAACTTTGATTACACAGCTTGCCACCTGCAACTCTCCAGCAAACTATGCAGGCTGACTCCAGACGTTTCCTTAGCCACATAATAATGTGACTCTATAATTTATAAAATTGAGTTGGGGGCCCCATTTGCTCGGTTCTAGTGGGGTTTACTGGACATATGAGGTGAATGTAGCAAAAGAGGAAGCATAGAGTACTGTGAGTATGAGGTGAGGGGGTGGGTGAGGGAAAGACTCTCTGAGGGAGGAATATTTAACTGAAACTTGAGTGAGTAGGAATTAGCCCTGGTGAAGAAGTGGGAAGATAGTTCTAGGCAGAGAGAGCCTCCTGCAAGAGCCTTTCCTAGTTCCCTAGGCTAAGGTAGGTCCTATGCTTTGGTATTCCCAAGCTCCTGCTGGGTGCTTCCTCTAATCCTATACCTATCACAATGGTCCTTTCTCCATTTATCTCCCTCCATTAGACTGTAAGCTCCTTGAGGATAAGGACTGAGAACTTAGGGCCCAGTAGTCAATCAGTTCCCTCTGTGTGAAGTAGGGAAGCGGAATTAGGCAAAGACCCTCCCTGGGCAGAGGAATTTAGAGAGGTAATCCTCAGTGCAGTGTGGAAGAATGAAAAATAGGCTGATGGAAGCTTGTGGGTACAAGGATTACTGTACAAAGAAGGGCACTGTTGTGGGAAGAAGATGGCACCTTTTCCTGTGGATGGATTGAGGCTTGTTACAGAGGGCACGTGTCTGTGAGTGAGGAGCCAGCTGTGTTTAGACTCCATTCCTCTGCTTGCTGTCTATGGACAGTGCACGAAAGCCTCAAGTGCACATAGAAGCTCTGTGGATTTTTCACTGCAGTCTTCACTGTGACTAGTACAGAGCATAGAATATGTTACTAATTACAAAATACCCTACAAAAACAAAAGCTTAGACTGCAGTGGTTTTAGGGTCCTGCAGGAAAAAGTGGTGACAAAAGTCAGTGAAGTCTGGGTTACGTTAGAAGCAAAGGACACACTTGCGGATGAACTATCCTCTGATGTTCTGTACCCTATCCCTTATTTAGCTCAATTATGACAGCCTGATCAGTATGACCTGAAGAGAGGAAAGCTTGACATAAGCCTTGAACTTAAGACAGCCTGGGTAAAGATGGAGTGTGGCAATTACCAAGTTTATGAAAGTCAATTTACCAAAACAGAGTTGGGAGAGTTTTTAAAAAGTCAGGCAGTTGTATTCCATTGATTCTAAGATACTACTGAAATGTAAGCCATTATTTCATAAACCCCTTAGAAAGAAAAAAGAACTGCCAATTACAAACTATGATTTGATTTCAGATATGTTACAACTTTTTTTTTTTTTTTCTTTTGAGACAGAGTCTCACTTTGTCACTCTTGGTAGAGTGCTATGATGTCATAAATCACAGCAACCTCAAACTCTTGGGCTCAAGCGATTCTCTTGTCTCAGCCTCCCAAGTAGCTGGGACTACAGGCTCTCACCACAGTGCCTGGCTATTTTTAGAGACGGGGGTCTCTCTCTGGCTCAGGCTGGTCTCGAACTGGTGAGCTCAGGCAATCCACCCACCTTGGTCCTCCCAGAGTGCTAGGATTATGGGTGTGAGCCACTGTGCCTGGTCTGTTACAACGTTTTTTAAAAAGTGCCATAGAATTGATGAAGTATCAATTATAAATAGTTCTTTTTGTGGTGTGTTGTTATGTATCTTTAAAGAAAATAAGTTATTATCCTGATGAGAACATACTAAGAGCTCAAGTTCCCTTGACAGGTACATCTTCATGGCAGAGTACAGATTGCTATCAAAGTTTCCTGATATTATCTGTTGAAATAAAATTCCTTTAATTCTATGTTCATCAAATAAGTAATTTAGTGTTTCTACACCCTTCTCTCCAGGGAGAGAGTGTGCTGACCAGTCTGCCTGAGCGTGCAGTCAAATTTACCCTACATTATTATGTTGGCATGTGATTTATCCATTAGCCTCTTACACATTTCATCTATTTGAACTAGATCAACTCTGATTCAACTGATTTTCAACCCGTGAAGCTCAGAGCCAATACCTGGAGGAAAATGACTCCATGTTATCATCATCGGTAGGTCAGGAACTAGTTGTACAATAAGCCAATTTTTCTTTGCCAATTTTAACATGTGAACAGCACATGTGACTTTTGAACTATTCCCGCATAGATATTTGAGAGATGAGTGTGTTGTACTTACATTCACCTTCTCCAGGGGGCCCAGTACAATGATATGCTGATGAGTAATTCTAAATGTGTTCCTAAATATTAGATGTAATTTTTACATCTAATATGTGTATACTAAATCTATTTTGTACATGTTTTATGAAGTTTTAACTTTTTTTGAGACAGAATCTCACTATACTGAATCTATTTTGCATATGTTTTATGACGTTTTAACTTTTTTTTTTTTTGAGACAGAACCTCACAGTAAAGTGCTGTAACGTCACAGCTCACAGCAACCTCAAACTCTTGGGCTTAAGTGATTCTCTTGCCTCAGCCCACCAAGCAGCTGGGACAACAGGGGCCTGCCACAACACCCAGTTATTTTTTGTTGCAGTTGTTATTGTTGTTTTAACAGGCCTAGGCAAGTTCGAGCCCGTCATCCTTGGTGTATGTGGCTGGCGCTGTAACCTCTGTGCTACGGGTGCCAAGCCATGAAGTTTTATCTTTGATTTTGAGATTTTTATTTTCTATTTCCTCATCTCCCCCATTCCCTGGTAAATCTAGGGTTGATTGCCTCTCTATGCCTTTTTTTTTTTGAAACAGAGTCCCACTTTGTCACCCTTGGTAGAGTACTGTAGCGTCACAGCTCACAGCAACCTCCAACTCCTGGGCTTAGGCAATTCTCTTGCCTCAGCCTCTCGAGTAGCTGGGACTACAGGTGCCTGCCACAATGCTTGGCTATTTTTTTTGTTGCAGTTTGGCCAGGGCTGGGTTTGAACCCGCCACTCTCAGTATATGGGGCTGGCGCCCTACTCACTTAGCAATAGGCGCTGCCCTATGCCTATTTTTTTATTGAACTACAAACTTTCCTCATTCAATATTATTTATTGAATATTTGCAAGGAATTGTGTTATTTATATTTTTTCTGACAGTGCCTTGTACAGAGTTAGAAATCAGTGAATGTTGGTTGAATTGGATGGAATTATTTATTGCATACCTGCTATGTGTCAGGCCCTGTGTTGGGGTCAGTGTGGGACAAGAATAAATATAAAACTTGGTCTGATTACTTCTTTGCCTTTCTCTGCCCCAAATAGCCTCCTTACCCCCATTCCAATGAACAAACACACTGAACCACTTGCAGTTCCACAAAAGTGACTTTGCCTTACAGTTTTGGTCCCAAGAAGTGGGTTCAGAACTAGAGACGTCCTAAGCAAAATCCAAAGTTTGATTGTACTTCATTTAGGATAGTAGGTAGGTTAGAGGTAAGAAAGTACCCTCATAATGATTCAACTTCATTACTAGACTAGTAGGCTAACTGATGTTTCCTTTTTTCATTTTGCCTGGAGTGAAGAAGTATCAGAATAAGAATTATTTGTTTTTATTTAACACTGAATTTCTTTTTTTGTTTGAGTAAGTCATTTGAGAACACAGTTTGCTTTTTATCTTTTATTACATAGTTTTAGTCAGTGGGAATAACTAATGGGTTTATATACTGTGCTAATATGGTCAGATTTTAACAACTTAACAGTAACCAGACCTTGATTTTACTTCCTTTCTTTCTTCATCATAGCGTCATTTTATTCACAGTGAGTGGATGTGCTTTGTGGATTTTCTCCTAGGGTCAAACTGTTTTCTACATCTTGACTTTCATTCTTACCTGCAATTTCCTTTTAGTATCTTTGAATATTTTGGCATTGAGCCACATAACTGGTCCTTGGATTTTCCCAGTTGCCTGCATTTTTTTCTTTTTGCATGACCTTATTCAGGCTTTCTGTACTGCTTTTCCCACTCACACACAGCTTTAGAGATCTATTTTGTTTATAAACAACTATTACTACGTCTGCTATTATAATTACTATTATTACTACTTCTGTAGTATTACAATTCAGTTGCCCAGTTCTAGTGCACAAAACAGCTTGGTGAGACCAGTTCCTGATCATAGAGGCAAGAGTTCTGAGTGATTTTATCTGCTTGGTGTGTGAATCTACACATCAGTCAGCGGTGCACATTCACAACAGTTATTTTGTTAGTAAATGCTTTTGTCATGATATAATATGGGCCTTTCCATAGAGCACAATGTTTTTATTTGTTCTAAGTCTAATAGTAAATTGAGAATGCCAAATTTTAATGGATTCTACAAAAGAAATGATCTAAAGGGCACCTCCTAACTGGCTACAAAAATATACACATTTATGTTTTATTTTTTACCTTTTTGAGTAAATGAAGAAGGAAGATTAGCACTTTGAAAGAGACAAATTGCTGTATGACTTTGAGGAAATTATTTAAACTCCCTTTACCTCATTAGGTTGTAATGAAATTGAGTTGATTAATGCCTGGTACACTGCATAGTAAGCACTCAGACGTGTCAGTGAGCACTCAAAAATATCAGCTATTATTAGTAAGTAATGAAGCAACTAGTGGTATTTAGTTAAATATCTATTGTTTGAAATCCATGTTTGTTGCGCTGAAGGCACCATCCTAAAGGAAAAAGAAAATTTCTCTTTCCTGTCAAATAAACACCATTATGTTGTATCCCTCTAAATGCCAATAACATTTTGAGGGTTTGGAGGAGCAGTTTGATAGTTACTCAACTATTGAAAACTTTTTAATTTTTTTAAATTTTAATGCGTAAACTGAAGTTCCAAAGAACTTAAGGCAGAACTAGATTCCTCAGAACTTTTGGTTCATCTTAAACATATAGCACCTGTTTGTGTGTTCAGTTCAAAAGCCAAAGGATTAGCCCCTAATCACTGTCTCTGTCCTCAGGATCCTGTGTAGAATGCTTATTAAAACTCAGCTCCAGAACCCTCTGAGGACCTAGTGATTAGCTTACAGGTTAACGGGCATCTCAGGTGTTTCTTATATAACTTGTCATGGCACATTCAGTAATGCATAGAGTCAAACTGGAGCAAACCTAGGACACTTTTTAGGGTAGGCTGTCCGAGTAATCGAGGTGCCACACTTGACGCTTTGCCTGGCCATCAAGCATCTACCAACACTTGTTCCCCTTAAGAGCCTAAAGCCTTCCTCTGCCATTTCTCCACAGTTGTGACCAGTGAATAGTGCATTCTTTTGCTGTTTTCCTCAACAGTTGCAACAGAGAAGATTTTGGCACGCCAGTGATCGTGGAAATCAAACATGGGCCTGTTCCACCTTAAAGGGCCTAGGCATGCCCTGTGTTTGGGTCTTGCGGAGTTTGGGCACCACCATATTTGGAGCGTGCCTACTTTGGGGCGGGAACCTCCTTGGGAACGATTAGGTCAGCGCTGGGGGAGGTGACCTTGTTTGGTTTCTGGCACCCGAGAACAGTGGAGTACTGTTCCTGCTGCCCCCATTTGTCTAATTGGCCCAGACGCTCCTCCAACGCGAGGCCGCCCGGGAGCTCCTCGCCGGCCACCCCCGCGGGCCGCAGCCGGGCAGAGGCGGGAAAGCAGCGCGCCTGCGCCGTGTGAACCGGGGCCGGAGGCGAAAAGCGGGGAGCGGAGGGGGGCTGTTGAAGCCGAGAAGCGTACAGAGCGGCGTGTGACGCGGGGACGCCGCGCGCTCCCAACGTCGCCCCGGTTTGACGCACACGGCACCAAACTGTGAGTTTCAGGGGTTATTTGGTCCGATTCGCTGGGGCCCAAGCGGGTTTCGGGCCTCTGGGCTTTGGCGGCGGCGGGACTGAGGGTGGCGGAAGAACTTGGGGGACCCGGCCCCCGGCGCTCGGGCCCGGGGAGCTACGCCCTAGGCTGGGTCCCAACCATCCAAAAGGACGCATTTTGCCGCACAGGCTAAGATGGCGGCGGCGGCCGAGGAGGCGGAGTTGGTGCCACACAAGGAGCCCGGGCCCCGGGTTCGGGGAGGCGGCGGCCGCGGCGGTCGCGGGGGGCCGAGGAGCCTGAGGTGAGCGGCGGCCGCCGCCGCGGGGCGGGACTCGGCGGGCGGGGCCTTTCCGCTGCGGCGTCGGAGGATCCGGTAGCGGACACAAAGGGGCTGAGCTGGGCACTAGACTTGGGGGTTTTGTTTAGTCACATGAAGCTGAACAGCCAGTGAGCAGTAGGGGGAAGGGGCCGAGACCAAACGGCTTGGGGAGCCCGGCCGTCGCCATTGCAATGCACTGAGTAACGGGGCGGTCCGAGGGCAGTCACCAGCCCCTCTTGTCCAGGCTGCCGGGTCTCGGCCTGAAGCGCCGGCTTTGGCATTAACTGTACACACTCCTCCCCTCTCTGGGGACTGGACTGCAAAGCCTTCCCCTCCCCCTGTTCTGCAAGATCTTGTGCCGCTAGGTGCTTGGGAAGTAACCGCAAGAGGTAAATCGCTGGAAGTGTTTGGGTGGCCAGGGGTTGGGTCTCCAGCTAAAGCTTTTTGCCTCTCCAGGTCTGATTCCCTGGTCTTTGTGTCCCTGGGAGCTTAATCTCTGCCAGAGGAAAGCAGGTGTGCTCCACTTCTCCCGTGAACCTGAAGATGAGTTGTCCCAGACCCTTCTCAGTGATTGGACACTTAGGTGGTGGAGCTAAAGTTTTCCTGTTACAAGACTTCCACAGACAACTTTCTTGGTGGGATTCTTGTATGGTTTAGTAGCATTAGTGGAAAAGTTTTCTTGCACTGTTTTAAGTAATACGGACCTAAGTATAATTGTTAATAACACCGCTATATTTAGACTTCAGATTTTGTGTGATCCTTAAACTCAACAAGCAGATAAACACAGTTGAGGGCATATTTTGTACACAAGTTTACTAATTTCAACAGAAATACCAAAACACCATCATCTGTTCTGGCCAGTCCTGACCAATGCCACGCTGTTGCATCTGGACGATAGACTGGATTTTCCTTAAGCATGTATTCCCTCCTTGCAGTAGTTTGCTTTGGTTACACTTTCTGGTCCCACAAGAAGGAAAGCCTTTCAAAAAATAGACAACTAAAGTTCCTCAAAGAAAGGAAATGCTGTTTGCCTTTGGTGCTATTTGTAAGTATCCAGGAAACTTGATGGCAGCAACATTGCATTTTGGTAGGTTTGCTATGAAAAATCTAGTGTTTGTAATGAGGTTATAACTTAGCTTAGACATTTTAGTAGATGAAACATGAGGGCTTGCTCAGTATTAATTCAGTGGTATGTAGCTGTTAAAAATCATGGGGTGGGTTAGAATTTTTAACAATTGCAAGTTATACAGCACCTTACATCATACTTTGTGTTGGCATTTGGGTAGTAAAAGATTTTGATGCTAATGTTTTGTGTTTGCCATTAATAACAGTTATTTGATTGAAGTTATACTCAAACACATTTAGATAACTACTTAGATCTCTGTTTCAATTGAAATTTGAACTTTTCAACATTACTTAAAACTTCTAATTTTTCTTGTTTTTTTTCAGATACATATTTTCCCCTTTTTAGCTTTTCTTAGAAAACAGTCTTGTGTTAGTGAATAGGAGATATGTTAACATTAGCAAAAATGTTTTCCTGGATCATACAATTTTACAGTGGAAGGAAATCTCCAAGAACAACTACCTTTAATCTCTCTTTTACAATACATGGAGGAACAGAGATGATTAAGTTAGTGACATAATGGAAAATGATCTTTCAACTTCTTTGTTGTTTCCATTTTTCATATTGCTAGGATGATAAGGTGAATATATGCAACTAATAATGATTAAACAAAAATAGGAGGGTGTTACTGAGAATACTTGTTGACTAAATATATTCATGAGAATGTGACAAGTTACTTATTTAATGTTACATGCTGACTTAATTTTTGAAGTGACTTTCAGTGGAACAAATTCATATATAGATATAGAAATTTCAGATAATTTCAGAGACTTGCTTTTGAATTTTGAAATTTTCCCCAAAGCTGTCTTGACCCAGAAATTGAAAAGTTAAAAAGTAACTAGATATTTGATAAATTTCTTGGAAAATTTGAAATAACTGACAGTTATTGCCAGTTGTTACATAAGAAAAGAAATGAGGTAGATGCTAAAAACAAGTGAGCTAGTGCCTTTTATTTTGTAATAGTGTTTTGGTTGGATAAATGACCGTGCTACTTAGAATGTTCCTTTTGTCTGAAACAACTTTTTTTTTTTTTAAGGTGAAAAGTTATATATTTAGAATTGGACTTGGTTTAGATGATCCCAATTTTGTTGGCAACATCCAAAGCATCATAATCAGGAGCCAGTCCAACATATGCCTTCTTCTCCCCATCAGGCCTGATCAGGGTGTTGACCTTGGCTGCATCAGTGTCATAAAGCTTCTTCACAGCCTGTTTGATCTGGTGCTTGTTAGCTTTGACATCCACAATGAACACAAGTGTGTTGTCTTCTGTCTTCTTCATGGCAGACTCAGTGGTCAGGGGGAACTTGATGATGGCATAGTGGTCAAGCTTGTTTCTCCCCGGGGCGCTTTTCCGAGGATATTTGGGTTGCCTCCAGAGTCTTAGAGTCTTTGGCTGCCGGAAGGTGGGTGACGTACGTATCTTCTTTTTTGTGGCTGTGGATCCCTTTTAGCACTGCCTTCTTGGCCTTTGATGCCTTTACTTTGGCTTCGGCTTTGGGAAGGGCAGGAGCTTCCTTCTTCGCTTTTGGAGCCATCTTCACAAGTCAGTTTTATTAATTAAGTTAATTATTATTGTTGTCATTAGCATGCTGAAATATGGGAACTTTATAAAGACTACAATAAAGGGATCAGTGATGTTTGTTGATTTTCTCTCTTGCTTTCTCAGTACTAATATAAAGCATTTTCTTGCGAAATGTGATCTGTTCTATTATAGGTTAACATATCTTATTATTTGCAAAGAAAACCTTAGACATTGTGGGTGTTGATATGCTGGATATGGCTGCTAATAACAATCCAGCCATGTTTCTTAAGAGACATTACTAGGTTTTATTGGCACCGAATTCAAACTGTTTTGAGCAATCAATAAGGCCTAATAGCTAGACACAGCAAGTCAATAGTAAGGGCTACAAAATATTGATATAATTGTATCATGAGCTGTGAGTGAGAAACAAATATGTGCAAGCCTTTCTAAATGATCCAGCTAGCAAGGGCATTTCTTTTGCAGGCAACTCACCATCATAAGTATAGATGTTGATGTTGCGAGGTTCTGGGTAAAAGCAAGAGCAGATCAGTGACAGCATGGACAGCTCCTTCATTTTTTCCTTGTAGGCTGAAATGAAAGATTCGAGATTAGTATCTTCCTTTTTCTGAGTTTCCTTTTACTACTTCCTTTAATTTGAATAATAATTATAGCCTCCTGCCGAATGACTATTGCCAGAAATACTTTTTTGCTTTCTTTCACAAAATATAAATGAATGCAAGATGTCCACAGATGTTTAAAATGCATATTCCTTATTTCAGAGGACATGAGTTGCATATTATAGCAGGTTAGATAGTAAGTGAAAAGGGAGTTAGAGAAAGAAAGGGCAGTGGAAGGAATTAAGATTCAGTAAGACAGGAAGGAGAGGTAGGATACGGAGGAAGTAGAAAGAGACAAGAGAAGCAGACAGCCAGGCTCTTTCTGGTAAATGTGTGTGCAGGACCTTTGTACATAGTAAGATTCAGGAGGGCCCCTTGTTGGTTCAACCCCCCATCACCACATGCTCATTTGGGGATAGACAGAGAGCTCATCAGGCTGGTTATAAAGCAGATACATCCTCCAAGGAACCTATGTTGCTGTTTTCACTTCATTCCCAAGTGAATTTTCTTCTTCTTCTCTCTCTCTTTCCACACACACTCATAACCTGGATCTGAGATTTGATAAGGTCTTATAAGGATCTCCTTTCCTTCCTGTGAAACCCAGTTTGTGGGCCAACCTTGCCAAGAAGCAGCAGGAGTCCAGACTGTGATCTGTCTACCTCTTTGCACCCCCTCCCATTTCATTACCTACTATTTCTTCTAGGATGCCTCCTGCCCAGGTAAACTTGGTGACCATCTCATCACTGTCACTTGTCACCAGGACAAGTGTCTCCAGATTGCCAAATGGGGATAAGGAGGTGGGATCCTTTTACCTTTGTTGATTATTTAATTAGTAACATTTATAAATCAATGAAAATGTAAGAAAGTGATGGGTATGTTATGAATTAACTTGTGACAAATTATAAACAAATGGCTATCATCTAACATAATACATTTCACAGGTAACATCTGCCTCTTGGCAAGGCTTTCTGATCATTATTGTAACCCAAGAGGTAATGGGGAGCTCAGGCAGGAGGGAGTTCCCGGAAGGTATTTGGGCTTTACTGACATCCGCATCTTTTCTTGGCCAAAAGGAAACAGATTCAACAATTGGGTACTCCCTAGCCACAGAACGTTATACTGGGAAGGTCCTAAGGAATCATTTAGTCCACCCGCCCTACCACCAATTTTACAAACGAGGAAACTGAGTTACACAGAGACTAAAGTCATGTGTTGCCAGTGTGGATAAAACGCAGCAAATCAAAATCTATCTCAAGACTGGTAAGAGCCTTCTTCTAGCTCTACTTTTAGGATTAGGTTCAATGTATTAACAGGTGCAAAGATAAAATATTGTCAATTTTATGTGGTTCAATCTAACATATCCTGAGAATCTGCTTAAAGATCCTTTCTTCCTAGTTAGCTTATTTCCTTAGAACAAGCAACCCAGTTTGTCATGTGCCATGAAAATCTTCATGCACTCATCCTGGGAAAATTTTATTGCATGTCTTTGCAATTTTAGAAGGCTAATCATATTTCTTTGTATTATTTGTTTATTTGGTTAATGAAATAATGTCACTTATAAAGGCCCAAGCAGTAGTTGTTCACGTAGTTGTTCAGTGAGATTCATAATTTCTTTTCTTTTCTTTTTTTTTTTGCAGTTTTTGACCAGGGCTGGGTTTGAACCTGCCACCTCCGGTAATATGGGGCTGGCATCCTACTGAGAATCACAATTTCTACCAGAGGATAAAACATTTGGTGGTTTAATACATTTAATTCTATGAACTAATTGAAAACGATAACAGAAAGCCTTTGTAGACTGGCACCTTTTCATAAGAGAATACAATAGCCAAAACATTTTGAAAAATTAATCACATATTAGAAGCATGTGAAGCATATTACCTTAGTAAGAAGAATCAATCCAAACATAACAATAAAAGATTTTGTGTCCTATAATATGATAACAGATTAAAGTTGTGGAAGGACATAGAATTTTATTAAGAGTTAACTCCTCAACATCTGTCCTTAGGAAATGAAATTTAATAATCTTCACTAATTCCACTGCTGTAATTATGCATGACAAGCAAAAGAAGAGAGGAGAATGCAAAGATTGTCAGGGAGCAGCATGTTCAGAGACCTATGTGTAATGAAAAAACATTGGTATGGACTGAATTTTGTCCCCCCAAATTCAAATGTTGAAATCTAATCCCTATGGTGATGGTATTTAGAGGTGAGGCCTTTAGAGAGTAATAAGATCATGAATGGATCCCTCATGAATGGGCTTAGTGTTCTTATCAGGAAAGACTAGAGACCCTAGTTCAGTCTCTTTCTGCCATGTGAAGGTGTAGAAAGGAGTTAGCAGTCTGCAATCCCAAAGATGGCCCTTGCTAGAACCTGACCATGATCTCTGCCTTCCTGCCTCCAGAACAGGGAGAAATGCATTTCTGTTGTTTATAAGCCACCTAGTCCATGGTATGTTCTTATAGCAGCCCACCGCTAAGACAATGGCTGCTAAAGTGACCCAAGGGTAATGCATGGCCTGGTGCAGAGATAGAACATTTCCATCACTGCAGCTCCATCTCCCAGGCAACACTATGCCAGAAAAGAAGCCAGTGGTTTCTTATTGCCCAGGAATTATTCTAAATAATTTCTGAAATGCAGAAATAAAGTTTGATAATTAGTATTAACTTTTAATATAGTAGAAATAAAGCCTAAATTTATAATTAGAATAATAGGATTCATATGAATTTCTATAAGATATAAGGCATAGGAATTTAAGTAATCGATTTAGATTATTAGTGTATTTAGATATAGTTGCTTTATGTGGGTTATACTAACAAAAATAAATGCACTTTCTACCTCATAGGGCTGTGAGGATAAAATAAAATATTTCACAAAGACAAAAAATTATGTTCCATTTATATTTATATATCTGAATCTATCATGATGTTCTGGGTATTCAATAAATATTTAATAATTGATGAACTGAATGATGGGTATTCATATAGTTGTATAATCAGTGATATAAAATTATGACTGGGAATCTGTTTATAAAGTTTGTTAAATACAGTTTTGGTGATCAAGAAAGAATATTTTCACTTTATTTAAACTCAAAAAAATTTTTTTCTTTCCTGTCCTAGGTGGTCTTGGGACAAAACCCAGTTGACTCCTTGGGTGATTTTTTATGTAGCATCCTTATCTTGATTATTATTTTTGTCAAAGGCTAAGACTATATCATATGAGCCCAATGACAGCCACTGCATAGATTCTCATTGATATAGGGCCCTGAATCCTAGGGAGCGCCTAAAAAGCAGGTGCAACCACAGTCCAATCCCAGTTGTGATGGTTTCCCTACAGCAAAGGCATGCTCTGCTGGGAAGGAAGGTTTCCGCTCCACTCGCTGCAATGGCCCAGTCTTTTCTCAGATGGCATTGCTCTTCCTGGTCCTCTTTGCTCACCCAAATCCTAAAATTTGAGTCCTAATTCAGATTTCCCTTCTCAATGCCTCTCTCTCTTAGGGAACTAACCGCTCTGATCTCTTACTGCCCTTCCTGGGCTTTTCTACACAATCTTGATTATATACTATTTAAGGTCATGTGCTATTGGTTTTGATGTATGATTGATTTTTAAAATCTAAATTGTAAGCTCTTTGAAAGCAAATATTACATCACTCATCTATAAAATAATAACTTAGTTCTGGATGGAATAGGAAGTGGCTGCTCAGTAAATAGTTGATGGCTGTCTTGTGCATTGATTTGAAATCAATTTCTCAATTAACAAGAATTTAGGTTCATCACCTGTAGGCTGCAGTTCCTGTGAAGCATTGTGGAATTACAAAAAGATGTAAAAGCATCCTATTCTCAAGGAGCTTTAAAATCTAGGAGGTGGATTATATGACAGAAAAGTGGATAAAAACAGATCACAATAAGAAAATTGTCAAATGATGGTATAGTTTGTATTAGAAGTTCAAAAGAACCGTAAAGCCTAAGGGTAGTGAAGCCAGTGGCCGGGGATGGCTTCACAGTTAGGGTTGCCCGATTTAGCAAATAAAAATACAGGACACCCAGTGATGTTTCTATCTAAATATTGTATGAAGTATACTAAGTATCATGTTGTTCTTCTGAAATTCAAATTTAATTGTCTTATATTTTATAGGGCAACCAGAGCAAACAGATCTGGATCACAAAGACTGACTAGTGTTGGGGAAAGTAAAGAAGAGAAGAGAAGGTGTACATATTACTGTTACCATGGAAATGGGGTTCTAAACAGGCTTTCTGGGTGGCTTTTATGGGTAGGGCAGTGAGTTAACATCAGGACTGCTGACTTCCCTCCAGGGAGCATCCTTTACTTAGCGGTCTTTGCCAATGGCATTCTCTGTACTCCAGGGGGCAGCCTTTCCACAGCACACCCTGCAATTGAACTTTATGAAGTCCAGCCCTGATGGGAAGCCTTGCCGGGGTGGGGAGTGGGTCAATTTTGCTCCAAGATTTTGGGTGAGATATTTTGAATTTTTGCTCATGTAAAAACATTTGTGATTTAAAACATGCTGTTTGCATTAAAACAGGGATATACTCTGTGCTAAAATGCCAAAATATCATGAATTTTAAACATGTAAACCTTAAAACAAAAATTAGGCTTAAGTGTTCAGTTTTGAGTCCACAATTTGGAATATTTCTTTGAGAGTTTGAGAAGCACAGTGGTGGCAATGAATTGGTGAGCTGGCTTGCTTTCACGATTGTGGTTTATGCTTGTTAATAACAGTCCCTTTCACTGAGGAAAGTATTTTGATTTGGCCACTATGATCATTCTAGGAATATGGAGCCACTGAACACTGGGGGGGGGGGGGTACCTCATAAAAGTCTCTTTTTAGAAAGATTTTTCTGGCCATTTTATGTAGGAAAGACATGTCACCAGGAGGCATGCTTAAGACATAAAAGAATAATGTTCAGCAGTTGACATGATATGGTTTAGGTGGTGCAAAGGGGAATAAAGGGATGATGCAAGAAGAACTCACAGGAAATGATGATGGAATCTGGGGACAAGTCTCTATAAGAGTGCAAAGAAGAGTGACAAATCCTTGAGGATCAGTGGCCAAGGGAAGCTTTCCAGAAAATGTATCACTAAAGCTAAGGCCAGTACAGTGAGCTAGATTTGCAGAAAATAGTGTGTAGGTTGAAGCAATAAAATATAAATAACTTGGATAAATATTTTTTATTAACATTAAAATAATCCCAAGCCAATGGGAAGGGATAGGAGAAAATGCTAATAAGATTTCATTATTGCTATTCCATACTTTGAATTGACAAACATTGTCTTTATTGGTTTTTAGAGTACAGTGTCTATTAATCTTTTCACTACACCGCAACACCAAGTAGAGTTGTATGCATGTTTTTAAAAATGTGGG
The DNA here is from genome assembly GCA_963574355.1 of Loris lydekkerianus. Classification (NCBI taxonomy): domain Eukaryota; kingdom Metazoa; phylum Chordata; class Mammalia; order Primates; family Lorisidae; genus Loris; species Loris lydekkerianus. The sequence goes on from CAUYPK010032859.1 coordinate 45,806, forward strand.
TGGTGACAGGTAATTCCATATCTTTTTTTAAATAGTTGCATTTGCTATTAACTATTAATGTTTGCAATTAAATGCATTTCTTTAGTGTACTCATTTAAAATTCAACTCTCGGGAAGCATAATGATTCTATAGCTATACTCACTTAACCTAATGACGTATAAACACTAATTGTTTCTTTGCCTGTCTCCCAAATGGCTACAATGAACCATGCATAATGGTAACAGCTGCTATTTGTTGAGCACAAGAATGTACTAACGTTATTTGCTTGCATTTTCTTATTTAATCATCTCAACAATGCTGTGATAAAGACACTATAATTAGTCAAAATTTAAAGATGAAGAAATAAACTCACAGAGGTCGAGTAACTTGCTCAAGGTCTCACGGATCACCAAGCGTGAGCCTCGTTTGAATGTAGGTCTGTCTGACTCCACATGCCTTGCTCTAAACGGTGTTTACCCACTATCAGTTTGCTCAGTTATTTTAGACACATTTTCACTGGTTAGATATTGTTGCTAACAAGAAAATAATATGCATTATTACTGATTTTTAAAATAAAGTTCCCCAAACATTTTTCACTTTCCTGTTTTTCTTTGGAATTTGCTCTTTAACCAGTTCCCACGTATGAGTCATTGACTACATGGCAATAGATAAGTATAGTGTGTTATAGAAAATGTGACAGTCTTGATATGTGGTTTATGCTTGGATAATAAATGTTGATACAGAGATGGCCAGAAACCTCAGGAATGGCTTCTCAAAAGAAACTCTCAGTATATATATTCTTATTCTATGACTAAAAATATCCTTGTGGGCAGCACCTGTGGCTCAAAGGGATAGGGAGCCAGTCCCATATGCTGGAGGTGGTGGGTTCAAACCCAGCCCTGGCCAAAAACCACACACACAAAAAATAAAATAAAATAAAATAAGATATTAAAAAAAATTCTTGTATATTCATATCATAGCTATCAGGTAAATGGAGAATTGTAATAATTATGTAGATAATCTAGAAAAAAATTGCATTAGTTATTTGAATATCTCAAGAATGACTTTGGCAGGCAATTACCAGAATTTTGTTTTCTTTCTGTGTGTGTGTAAACCTGGGGAGTGTTTTTTCCCCTCCTTCAGTAACAAAGTGTGGTTGAGGAGAATAATACAACTGGTACTAAAGATTTAATAATCAGATTAGATGTGGGGAAAGATTAAAACAGCAGAATGAGTCCTTTACTTGGTAAATGATAAAATGGATACTTGTATATGCTCCATTCTTCTAAATGTATGTCATAAACTTGGAGCTCTTTGCTCAAACTCTCAAGTGCTTCTTAAATTTATATCTCTTTACAAAAAGAAAATAATATACACTATTTGACAATATTGTATACCTCATTATTTTTGAAAAGTTGAAGTAATAAAAAAATAAGTGGTTTAAAATTTTTCAATTTTTCACTTCATTTGGCTTGTATGGGAACAATCATTAATATGATTGTGTATTTAGCGTTCAGCTAGTAGTACAGTACCATAAAAATTTCTTCTGTTTATTCACCATGGGTAAATTTTGACTCCTTAGTTTTGGCTAATGGTAAGTGTAAAAATGGAAGTGATATATATTAGACTTCCTGTTATTATGTAAAAGATAGTAAAGAATGCTTTGGAAATGTCATTAATTTACTACTTTGGGAGAAAATATGTTATAATTCCTTAATGGGATATGAGTCTGAGTTCTAACACATGGGCACTCTTGATGAGCACAATGAGACCGCCATGCCGAGGGACAGACGGCTGGCCATGGCCCTGCTGAAGAATTCCCAGGGTCTTTTAGCACTTTCCCTTTTCCTTTTTTTCCCTTTCTCTTGTTTTTCCTGCACTCATAGATCGAATCTACATTTCTTCTTTCAAAAGGTCTTTAGGGAGAGAGTAAAGGATAGAATCTGATGTTACAGAATGCAGAATAGAGGTCTCTTGCCCTTCATTTTACAGCAATTAGATTTGCATGGTTTCTGATAGAAGGGACACAAGCCCTTTGTTTGAAGCTCAACAATTTATACAACTGAGACAGAAACCACTCTTGCCTTCAGAAAAAAGATCTACCATTTCCAGCTGAGGATAGCTATGGAGCCTGCTACCCTAGCAGTCCTCATAGTTAGTGCCAGGATTTAAAAAGACAGCAAACAAAGGGAAGACAAGGTTCTCTGCTAATGGGTCCTAGGGAGACCTGAGTCTTGCACTTAGAATTATTAAACCCTGCTGCTCCCCTACTTCTGTCTTCCCCTCTCTCTTCCTCCCATTAGGTAGGAATCAGCTACCTTGCAGCTTCTCCTGGTTTCTTCTTTTTCTATTTCACAAATTAAGCCCCTGATGCTCATATTAATTAGATTCTGATCACACCGTGTATGTGTGTGTGTGTGTGTGTGTGTGTGTGTGTGTGTGTCTCTTTGGTAGTTTGTTTGCTTTGAGGCCCTATGGCCAAAGGTCAGATTATTTTTTAAAAAGTCAAATATATCATCCAAATTAGAAATACTTTTAGGAGGTTTGTTACTGTGATTTTCTTCTATAAAGATGAAATAGATTAAAATGATTTTATTTAAAACCCTTCCTACATACTATATTAGCTCAAGTTGGAGCATAAAAATATTTTGGCTGATGAATATGTAATTGAAGATGTGATATTTAAAAAGAAAAATAAACAACTCAGATTTTAAAAACCAGTTTTAACATCCCAGAAGATCGCTAAGATGAGGTAATGTTTTAGATATTTCTGCTGTGATGATGTAATGCTAATTGATTTAGAATAAAATTAGATCTAGTCCACATTTTACCCATCTCTCCCTACAAGAATTATGGTCTCCCTAAGCCAGGGAGGTTGTGAAAGATTAATATTTTGACCAGCCAAAACATTATTTTTTTCTGTAGGAATAAATACCAAATCAAATAAGGGGATGCTTAAGAAGGTCAAAGCAGTACAACCCATCACTGACCTATCCAGACACATACAAGGCTCTTAAATTTAAAGTTGATAGATTTTTGGCACCAGCAATAGTGAAAAGAAAAAGAAATTGGATGACATGAATCAGTCCCTGTGATCAAAACTGTAATAGAAGCAGTAAATTATAACAACCCGGGACCTCTCCTTACTCTTGATTCTAGCTAAAACCCCTGCTGTGTTTAATGAGGGTTTTATTCCACCATGCAGGCTCTCATCTTTTTCTCTCCTCTGATGAATGAAATTCCTGTAGTCTTTGAGGGAGACCAAACCACCCTCTGGTTTAAGGAAGTAACAGAAACATTTTATTCTGTTTATGTGTCAAGATTTTAGGACTAACTCTAATTTTGAGTATAGTGGGTCCCCTCCCCCCCACCTTATGCTCCTGAATACTACCAGGGAGTAGTTATAATCCTAAAGTGATAGCTAGACAGGTTGAGACTTGAATGAAACAAAGCCAGAGCTAAAAAGAGAGAATCCATTCCTTTGGCTAGGAGAGTTCTCATGTAACAATGACTTTCCCGCAAACTTCTGAGCCAGGATACTTCAGAGCAGCTATTTGAGGCTTCCATGTCATTCTCTGAATCACTTCTCCAAAATGTGGCACCCAACTAATTAGAATTTACTCGCATTATTTTTTAATTCTTAAATGAAGAGTAGAAAAATATTTTACATCGTTTTTAATTCAGCAAAACCCACACTTTCTATACAGAATGATGGATTATGGGGTTAATGTTTAGAATCACAGATGTTTTGCTTACTAATGGTAAGCCTTGGTTTCTATTTCACATGGATTTTTGAGTTTACTCTGATTTTGTATTTAAGAATTCATACAGGATGGATTGCCTAGTATGTTCTCAGTGAAAGCAGAAAACTTCTGAAATAGAAAATGTAAGAGTTATTATCACAGTGCTATGTGTATGTATAGATCTCTCTATATATACATAGTCACATACATACAGTGTATATATATATACACACATATACATAAATATACACACACATATATATACACACATACATAAACATACACACACACATATATACACACGCATACATAAATACATGCACACACACACACACACACATATAAATCACCTGTCCATGAACTGAGATAAAGTCACTCAAATCTTATAGGAGTAAGGGACTTTATCTCAGTTCATGGACAGGTGACTTTTTCTCTTGAATTAATCAATGGTTTGGATATTGAGGATAAAGACTTAATGTACTCAAAGGAAATCCTGTTTATTACCATGGGATGGGTTGACTATCTTCAGGTAATGTAAAATGTTGACTTATTAACATTGGGAAGAGACAGAATCAGATTAATCAGGCAGCAATTTTTGCTTAAGCCCAATCAGTTCTATCTGATTTAATTCCTCTATCAATCTGAAAACTTGCTAAAAGTTCAAAGTGTATTCCATGAAGAGTTGGCATGAAAACCTCTATTGCCTTGGACTAGTGTAAAGTTTCAATGCATTTGAAGAATTGAGTGTGTCTTATAAAAATCCATGTTATATACAATAGTTATTAACATCAACTGTGGAAGAAATAAACGCAGTATTTCAATTTGGTATTATTGACAAATAATATTTATCAAGGTTCCACTAAATAGGATTCTTACCTGGGTAGTGTACAAATTGTGCTCATAGTAGTCTCCTAAATGTTTTCTTAGGAAATGAACGACATATAAATACTTAATAAAGATAACTATTTCAGGCAAAGGTCACAACAACCCCCCTAGGATCCAGCATTTTGCTTGCTTCTATACACCTAAAAAGACTATCAGTTTCTCCTTCAATGGAACTTTGTAAAATGCACAGTATGTAGCATTTACTCAACAGTGTCCTAAAATTTGGGTTTTCAAGTCACATTCATTAGTGTTTTATTTTAGTCACTCATTCAAAAACCATGCATTAAATGCTTACGTAACTGCTGCAATGAACAAAAACCAAACAGTCAGCTAAGATTTTTCTGCCTGAATGAAAACCAGTCTCATGACTTTGTTAACCTTACTTAAGTAATATGTCCTATGGTCACTGCATGTGAAGGAAAACTGAAGGAATACAGCCCCCACACATACATATGTATTTTGAATAGGACATATAAATACTGTCAAGATTTATAATGATCTGACATTACACATAATGCAGTGATTTATTTTCGAATAACTCTGGCAGTGTGTGAGAGCCACTGAGCCTGTGAGAGGCAGCCTACTGTTGCTTTCACAGTGTGATTATCTTCAGCTTCCAGTTTAGAGGCAGCTAAATAGTGTGAAAGAAATACTTCAGGTTAACCTAGATAGGACACAAAATTGCTTTTTCGTTTTGGAATTCAAATGCCTTTTCCTCAAGCTTTGCCGTGAAAGGGCTCATTTTCTGAAATAGGTTTCATCAAATCATATCCTAGAACTTTAATTAGTATAATTTTCTGCAAAGAACCTACAGCAATATACAAAGTGAGTAAGTAATCTGCCTGAAGCCTCTGCATTCTCCTCAGTTTTGTGTCATCCACTTTATATTACAGACAGTGTCACAATATAACAGACAACACTTATTCCAGGATACATTTTCCAAATTTTCTTTCTTGTTTCTTCTGGATGTTTTGAAATAAAAGCTGCTCTAAGAAATGATCATTTTATTCTGAATAAACAGTTCTCTGAGGAAGACATACAAATGTCCCCCAGGCATCTGAAACAATGCTCAACATCACTAATCATTGGAGAAAAGCAGGTAAAAACCACAATGAGATAACACCTCATCTGTGTTAGAATGACTATTCTCAAAAAGGCGCAAGATAAGTTAATGAGAATGTGGGGAAAAGAGAACCCTTGTTCACTGCTAGTGGAATGTAAATTAGAACAGCCATGATGGAAAGCAGTGTGGAGGTTTCTCGAAAAATTAAAACTAGTACTACCAGCAATCCCACTGCTGGGTATGTATCCAAAGGAGATGGAATCAGTATGTTGAGAAGATACCTCCACTGCCACGTTCACTGAAGCATTATTCACAATAGCTAAAATATGGAATCAATCTAAGTGTCTACCAGTGGAGACTGGATAAAGTAAATATGGTGGACACACAACAGAATACTATTCGGCTTTGAAAAGGAAGGAAGTTCTGTCATTTGTGACAAGATGGATGAACCTGAAAGACAGTATGTTAAGTAAAGTAAACCAGGTAGAGAAAGACAAAAGCTGTATGATCTCACTAAGAAATTACAATTTGTAGACGCGGAGAGTAGAATTCTGCTTGCCAAGAGCTGAGGTGGGAGGTGGGAGCAGGGGGAAATATCAGACAGGATACAAAGTCTCGGATTACGTTCAGGAGATCTACCATAAAACATGGTGACTATAGCTAATAATAATGTGTACTTGAAAATCGCTAAAAGAGCAGATCTCAAATGTTCCCAGCACAAAAAGAAAGAAGTATGTGAGGTGATGGATTTGTTTATTAACTTTATTTAATCATTTACCATCTATACACAAATAAAAACATTACATTGTATACCATAAATAGATATGTATAATTTTTATTTACCAATTATCCCTTAATAAACTAGAAAAAATAAATTTCAAAAATTTTAAGGAAAAAAATCGTTATTTCTTGTGACACAAAACTTCTCATGCTGTGATAAATGTAGTTTTGTTAAGTTATTATTCTTTCCATGGCAAAATATCACTTTATCTTTAGCTGAAGCAAGTGGCCAGAGAAAATATAAAGCCATTGAAAACTGATTTTGATTTATTGGAATTAAGTGATTACATAGCACAAGAAAACTGGAAAGATTTAAAAAGTAACTGTGTTCTTTTGCAGGTGGATTTCACAGTACACTTAATTTATGGAATAAAAACAAGGATTCCAGCACCATCAGGAGAGTTTGTTCTTATCTTGAGGAAGGACCTATGAAAATTTGTTGTTTTCTTTGGTTGTTACTTTTTTTGTTTGTTTTTGCCCTTTTATGAGACATGGCTTACTCGAACTGGTGGTAAGGATTCTTTCTCAAAAGATACTTTAAGTTCATGAGTACAGATATGCTTAGATGATTAATAAGTTTGCATTTTGACTAATGCAATTAGAATCAGTAGCCCTTGCATCTTAGGCTCAGAAGGAACAACAGAATCATCTAGTGATTTTCATTTAACAGATGAAGAAATTAGACCTGAGAACCTTTATTTCTCCAGATATCTTCCCATCCCTCAGGTGAGGTAGGTAGTAGCAGAGGCAAAATGGAAGTATGGGAACAGAGGTGATGAATGGAGCGATGATAGGCTATTTATTTAAAACCAGTATTTTATTTGATATTTGACTATGTCTCCTGTTTGTAAATCTGCTTGTATACAATAATAAATGTTGAATAATAAAAAAAAATTTTGTTTTTTGGCAAGTATTTTTCCTTTTCCAAGACCCCTGTATTCTCTAACCTCCTTTTTCAGAGTCTGAGAGAGTGACTTCCAAAGGGGGTTACATTTTCCAGTCCCTTTTGGGAAGGAAACTCCTCTGCATGTAAGGACTGGTGCCTTAACTATATATCCATGGTCCTTGTGCTATATCCAAAAGTCTTGTATTTGTCATTGCTGCTTCTGACCAGTATGATATACGTCTTATTCTTTATTACTTCCAGAATTTCTAGAGTTATAAAATATTCATGAAAAATGGCATTTTTCCTTTTACTTTACAAAATTATGGAATGTGTTGAGACTCTTTCATGTGAAACCAGGCTCTTGAATACTAACACAAATCTAAATTAATCTCATGTTACAGGTAAGAAAAGAAACATCAGATAGTGCTTGGATTAAATGATCTTTTATATCTTGTCAGAATTTCAGATTTTTTTATTTTATGACCTTGAGTAAGTCAGTTGATTTCTCTGGACTCATTTTCCCGTCTGTAATTGGTTTCTCTAAGCCCTGGATTCCTGTGATTCCATAAATTTAGCACATTTTATCTTTAAGTGAAGTAACTTTCCCATTACATGCAGATACAGCCTTTTCGATTTTTTTTTTTTTTTTTTTTTTCAACAGGGGCTTTCCTTACCTACCTTTCCTTAAACAAAATATTTCATGGTATTTTATTTTAAAGAAAAGGAAAATTTTGTGTTCAATTTTATATCAAATTTGTATTTATCTTTATATATTCTGCTTGCCAGCTTATTTTTTTCTACTCGTGGTATTTCCTAATCGATAGTACTAACTGATATAGTACACATAGATATAAAGTATTATATATGTGTGACAAATATAAATCAACTACTATCTTGAATTTCAAACTGTTAAAGTATCAGAGAAAATTCTACTTTTCATGTAAGACCTATTTTTGGCTTCAAAAAAATTTTTTTGTTATTTTCTCCCAAGTGACTTTTTTTAGTCTTTTCTTAAGAAAGTTGTAATACAGCTTGCCACAATTCCTAAACAGTACAGATTGCACCGGTGTATGCTCTTTTTAAAAAAATACATTTTCAGAAAAATTTTAAAACAGAATCCAATTCTTTCAAAGCTGTGTAATTCAGTTTTTCTTCAATGTTGGTCCTGAACTTAAAATCACTTTTCATCCTAACTGCTGAATCCATTTTCTTTTATTTGTTCTACTATTAAACTTTTTTAAAAACCAAGTCTTTGGTTTAGAAGAGGTGCAATTCTTTTCTCTACCTTTGTGCTTTGGCTCAGCATTTCAGAACCTCATGAGATATTTTTGTAACAAAGGGAAACATCTATATATTTTTTCAAAGTTGATCTCTCCTATCCATGCAATATGTTATGACCTTGAGAGGATTTAAATCATAATAATACATTCTTATTGAGCTCTTCTTCAGTCTTTATTCCATGTTTATGAGAAAGTGAAAGTATCTCTATGATCTGTATTTTAAGGCTTATAAATGTGAAAAAACATTGAGCATTTTTATATGTAGATTACTATCAATGGTATCTAATTTGAAAAAACATTATATTGTACTTGTAAATATAAGAACATATTTCTTTTAATGTCTGAAGTTATGTCATAAATATAACTCCTAGTTCATATGCCACATATTTATATAAACTGATGTTTTCGAGGTAAAACAAAATGTTTAAAATGCTTTTATCTTGGCAGTTAATTATCATTCCTTAAGCTTTTGTAAACTGAGATGGCAGATAAATGCTAATTTGATTTCTCAAGATAACTTTGTTGTTCTAGTAATTGCATTCTGCTCACACCTTATAGATTTTTGAAATAGCAATAACAGATTATTGATTGGTACCTGAAACACTTGATTAAAAAAGTGTTGCTTTTACATACTTAGAATAATACATGTGCTAAATTCTAAGTTGCTATCCTTTCCCCCACCACAGCCATCTAAGGAATATTCTGTTTGCCCTGTTAGATGCCAATGTCTTTGTGGTACTCACCCACTAATAGGTGTGGGGAGAAGCTCAATTGATCCAGATAGGAAAGTAACTGGAGGAGGTACCCCTGAAAGAAAAGCTCTGGCAGAAGGAAGGGTGTTGAGATTGGAAGTAGGAGAGCAGGAAGGTTCGGGGAAGGGAGGAGACTGAGGAGGTGAGGGTGAAAGACTGCAAGAGTTAAGTGAGTAGGGGCGTGGATGACTCCAATGGCTTGGTGAAATAGTAAGAAAGGGTGAGACTGGGTGTGTCTGTGTGTGTGTGCGCGCGCGCATGCGTGTATGAGATAAAGTCTCCCTCCTTACCTGCTCTTCAAAAGTCCTTATATTTTATTTTATTTTATTTATTTGTTTGAGACAGTGTCTCATTCTGTTGTCCAGATTAGAGTGTGTGGCATCAGGCTTGCTTACAGCAATCTCAAACTCCTGGACTCAAGGGATCCTCCTGCCTCAGTCTCCCAAGTAGCTGGGTCTAAAGGTGTGTGTCACAACACCGTCTAGTTTTTCTATTTTTAGTACAGACGAGGTCTCAATTTTGCTCAGGCTGGTCTTGAACTCTTGAGCTCAAGCAAGCTATCTCCCACCTCGGCCTCCCAGAGTGCTAGGGTTACAGGTGTGAGCCACTGCTGCCTGGACCTACCTTTCTGTTTTAACCTTTGAAGGCAGCTTTAATCTGACCTTTAACATGTGTGAACATCTGGGCATGGACTGCTTTGTTAGAGTCAGAGGGTGGAGAGTGTCAAGGTGGGGCAAGGGGTAGACCTGGAACCAAAACCAGAGTACTGAGAGTCTTACTTCTGCCTTGTCAATCCTCTCATGTTTTCTGTGTCTATTTGCTGGGGCTCCCTATTTTTGGAGATTCTCTAAGCTTGGTAGCTGCCACCATGGGTGGCTGTTCACCACTTGAACCTTAAAGCAGGGGGATTGGGGAAAGGTTGGTGGAATGACTGCAGAAAACTTTGGGCGAGTCAATTGCATCTTCTGAGGCAACTTTCATTTATGAAGAAGAATCCTCTTTAGAAAGAAGGACCTGCTTAAGAAATGATTTTAAATATTTATCTACAGAGGGCTGAGCAGGTGGGTTCTACTCATAAGCCCTACAAAATGTCAGAAACTGTTGTCTGAGGGATTCCACCAACATTTTGTTTCACTTTTTATTATTTGGGAAGTATTTTTCAAAAAGCGAATGGCTCAGATTCTTACTGTACTCCTTATTTTAAATGCATTCACATTAGTATTTCCCAAATAAAATAACCACAGTTACCATATCTAATGACAATCAACCCCTTGCACTTACACATGAAATACTTGGAAGATAGTATCACTTTCACATTTGTTTCCTTGATTCTGACAGTGACCTTTGATGTGAACAAGGCAGTTAGTATTGCTATTTTACAGGTGTTGAATTAGAGGAGTAGAGAGGACAGTTGACCTGAGCAAGGTCAGTTAGTGAGAGTCAAGGCTACAACATGGGATTTGGGAATCATGCTCCTGGGCTTCTTCAATGCAGCCTCAGCAACACTGGTGGAAGAGGGCAGAGCTGGTGGGAGCGCAGGCTGGCCTCCTTTTCAGTCCATACTGCAGAGTTACAGGAGATCACTTACCCCTATAGAGCCAGAGTGTGGCTGCTCTGGGCCACCTCAGGTTAGTACAGTTAGGTTTGCTCCATGTGTAGCTCTGCACCCCTGCAGCTGCATCAGCACCACCCAGGGAGCTTGTTAGAAACGCAAATTCACTAGCCATTTCAGAGCCCTGGGATGACAACCTCTGGGGTGGGTACTACTTCCTCAAGTAGTGCTGCAGCTCAGTAAAATTTGAGAAGCATTTTCACTAAAGAATTCTCTGGCCAAATTGGTTGATACAGAGATCAGTTCAATATTTAAATTTTGCAGCCTTTTGCTGGATGTTACTATTTTTCCTAATCGATGTTATTAGTATATTATGAGGTACTGTCTTGTATTAATTCTAGGGCAGTATGATAAAATTGTTAAAATGGTGAATGACTTATTGTTATAAATCACCATTTACTGCTATTCAATTTTTTTGTATGTAGAGAATCTTACTTTATTCCAAAGATTAAATTTATCAGGGGTGAGGACCATGCTTGCTTATACGTTCATGATCTTTAGCATAGGCTGCAGAACAGAGGTGGTGCACTAACTAGTTAGTTAGTGACATTAAATGGGAATTACTTTGGGCTGGAGACAAATATGCTGAGTATGTGGCTTTCCTCACTGTGCATGTTTGATTACAGGACTGCGGAATGGCTGCTAAACGTTATTGTGTGTGTAAGAGATATATGATATATCATATTTATTTATTATCATATAAATATTTTGTAGATAAATAATATATACAACCTTATTTATTTTGTATATTAGATATAACTACATGTAATATACATCAATGCATAAAACGTTAATATACCATGGTAATATATATATTAGACCTGTGTTCTGATCTTGGTTCTGAAGCTTAGCTTACCATGTATAAACTTAACTTGAGTACAATTATGACTTAATATTCACTCATCTTTAACTAAAGTAACTCATATACTATGCCCACCTCACAGGGATTATATCATATTAAAAAGGAGAAAGCAGGTGAATGTTTTCTAAACACAGGTTCCAAAGAATGTACAACAGATCATGCTAAGTTTTCTTTTGAACATTTTTTTTATTTTTTCTTTTGAACATGTTTTAGTCTCCTATGCTTATTTGATTTTTTTGTTTTTAGCGTAAAAGGGAAAAGGCTGTCCGAAATAGAATGAAAAGATAATTTTTAAAGTGACAGGAGTGCAGGATTATGTAATCTGTCATCAGAAGACTGTAATTGATTTGAGTAATTTTTATGCATTTGAACAAATATCATGTTAACTGGTATGTGTTAGATAAAGCTGTAATACTTAAATAACAATAGATATTTGAGTTGAAAGTAAAAAAGAACTCCACAGTAGTAGAGATAATTGTGTTCTGAAGCAGGGTTCCAAGAGGCTGCTGTGACTGTCTCCTCACCGCACCTCATTCACCTGCCTGAGATGTGCCCCTTCCCCTTAGCCTGGAAGTGATGACAGTGCTATCTTGATGGGATTTTCTGGTTTCAGTTTTGTAGCAGTCAGTGTATTATAAATTCTTTTTTTTCACATGCATTAGGTTGCTACTCACTAGAAAGCCCAAACTGGAAAACTATTATGAGGTTTACTGTGAGCAGTTTTGTTAAAAAGAAATTAAACTTTATGGCTGCATTTCATAGGAAAAGAAATCTTTCAAAAGAGGGAGTAGAATGCTAATAAAAATTTAATTTGCATTTTAAAACACTCTCTTGTAAAAGTATTTGTGGGACTAGGTTCAGATAAACTTCATTCAATTCCTTTATCCTGATATAATGATACCCAACTAAAAAATTAATTCATATTATTGATGATGCATTCTTATACTAAGTACTTGTACTAGTGGGTAATGTACAAATTGCAATAACCAATATACCATTATTCCAGAAGAATAACTACTAAATGGACACTCTTGCAGGCATTACTTTACAATCTTGGTTAAAAAAAGTCAGTCCTAGGCAATATTTTTGCTCCATAAAAATAAATTATTTATAATGTGCAATATGAGAGAACTGTAGTTATCTATTTCTTGTCATAAAAATAAATCTTGAAACCTATAATTTTTCAGAGTATTAAATATTTTACTCTGGAGGTCAACAACATTACAAGTGAGAAGAAACTTTAAATGTTTTTATTATGGTTTTATAGCATAATGTGTGGATCCTTCTCTTAAGTACAATTCCTAGAGAAGCTGTATTTCCACATGACTAGTAAAATGATTGCCGAAATGCATTAATTAACCTTTACATTCACATAAAAGTGTTCTTTGAGAACAAATGTACACAAAATGTTACCTTTAATCATGACTAATAAAAATGGTTATTATAAACACAGGTTTTACTACCGCAAATGTCTCCTGGACAAATGACAGGGCCTGATTCATTTATTAAAAGATAATTAAAAATGTTTCACAAGGGATTCAGAGTCTTCCTACAGATCTCTCCTTTCTTCTTGCTTTTGAATAAGACAAAGAGAATCTTAAAGTAATATTTAATAGTTATATTAAATGTGGATGCCTAAGCTGTATTTCTCTGTTAACTTTAAATTTATTTTATAAAACAAAATATTAAAATTAAGGATCTAGGTTATATGGGAGAAATTAAAGATCATTTTGAAATGTGTTAACTATGATGATGTTGATTAGATTAAGTTAATCTTTTATTTTTCAGAACTGGTCATCATAGCCTGTTCGCACCAGAAATTGCTGCTGCGCTGAGCCTGCAGAAAGCGAGGTATTTCATTATTACAACCCCTGAGGTTTTATAGCTCTCTTTCCTCCAAAGCCTAAATCATGGAGATTATTTTAATAAGCCCCAGGTTAGCTATTAAAACTAATCATCACTTTGAAGATATTTTCTCTTTAAATGGAGTCTGTATCTGGAAAGCACAAGGCCAGAGATGTGATGGTACACAAATTTGACCTTCACAGTGAGAAAACATTTGACAAGTGGTACAGTTAAGACTAGCAGGAATTGGTTAAAGATACAGAACTCTGTAAGCAGAGGCCTGGGTCCAAATTCTGGATGTGACTGTGTGGCCTTGGGCAAATCACTTCATCTTTCTGTGCCTCAGTTTCCTCATCTGCAATAGAACCTACTTCTTAGGATTATTACATGATTAACATAGTTAAATGTGTAAAGTGCTTAAAACAGTGCCTCACATGGTATGTGTGCCCTAAAAGGATGACAACCAATCAACAAAAGTCACTTCTCATGGAGAATCTAAAATTAATGTCTATGCCATAAAACAAAAATGACTGTTGAAAGAAAGCACATTGCAGGAAAATTGTTGAATATAGGAGGTTGCTAGGAAGATTTTTTTGGTTCAAGGCCTTCAACTTTAGATTTTTGTCACATGAGTCTACATACACAGCCACACTAAACTGCCAGCACTAAATGTTTAAAGTACACACCACTTTGTATGCTATCTGAGTATGTCTTCTTTTCTTACCTTTTGAAAGCCTTCAAAATGAACAGTTAAAAATAACACCACCACCAATAAAGGAATGGCCAACCTTGGGATTCAGTCTAACCTATGTTGAGTGACAGTATATTCTACCAACTCTGTGGTCAGTTTTATTTGGGATACGTTTATATGTTTTAGTGCCTGATTGGGACAATATTGTATGTCTAATTTGAGACATTTCATGTATAATATCATTTTTGCAAGACGAAATTTCCAGTAATGTGGTAATGTTTGCATGGTCAGCCACTCACTCCTTGGCAGAACTGACATGATATCTTTGATGCTAGTTCTTGGAGATCTATTTTTTTCTCTCTAGATTGACTTTCTTAGAAATCTAGAATTAAATAATTGAGCTTATTTATTGGCTTAAGTAATCAGAAAAATCACAATCAGTTTTCAAATACTCAGCTATATACTCAATAAATTCTTAACAATTTTCTCATGTGGTATACAGGAAGACATACTCTGTTAAAATAATGTGGTAAGTAATAAGTATAGGATATATTTTAATAATCCTCTGTTTTAATTTCCTCAGTATGTGGAGTAATTGTGGTGAATTTGCTGTGTGGTAAATGAAGTTACAAACTTTTGCATATTATCTGACATCCAAAAGGTTCTAAGTTGAACTTTTTGTTCTGTATATCGTTTATTAGTGACAGTAAGCTGGCATTATTGATTTATCATTCTTCTAAACTGTACCGCAAGCCACATTCATTTCTTCTTAGTCACACACATACGCACACATTTCAGACACAGAGTTAAATTCTCATTTTTTTCACATTTCTCTCAAAGGTCTTCTGCTGAGTTCTGCAGTTTGAATATAATTTTGAAAATCCAATTAAGGGAGAGTGATGGTGCAGAACACATAATTCCCACAGGAAGAATGCAGCTAAGTGTATGAGTTTGGAAGTAAAATATTTTGTAAAGATTGCCATTGCTTTAAGGATGTTAAGACACAGTACCAGGGTGTTATTATGAGCAGTCCATATAGATAACAGCAGTCCATATATAACAACTGATGTTATATATATGGACAAACATCTGAGAGTTTTTTAGGAATGCAGAATGTCTGGCCTCAGCTCAGATTTCTTGAATCAGAGTTTGCATTTTAATGAAAATCACAGATAATTCATATGCATTGGAAATTGAGGAACACAGTAACATGGCACTACTAAGTATTTTACAGATGGATTATAGTTACATAAAATATAAAAGAATTCTCCAACCAAGGCAGACATGAAACAAATCCACTTTAGATGATCCTAAAAATTAGTTTATGTGTATCTGTTTCTTCTTACTTTGTTAAAATTAACATTGATTTTCTACTAAATTAAGGTAATTATTACAAGAAGATGTTCAGTAGTTGCCTAAAGCTGATAAAAATGTTTAAAATCACATTGGATTTAGTTTATAAAGGAGTTTTTTTTTTTTTTTTTTTTTAGGTTTAAGTGGAAAAGAAAAATAGACTTAGAAGTAACCATCAGTTTTTGGTATAGCTCCTCAATATCACATTACATCTGCCTGTTTTACCTACTAACCTGCAGGTTCTCTGCAGGTGGGGACTCTGATATTCAGGGGTGTCCTCAACATGGGGGGCACATTGCAAATAAATAAGTAAACAATGCTTTTGTTTAACTTATTCCTTTATTTAAACATTAAAAAAGTCTATTCCTAAATAATTTTACTGTTGCTACTGATGTTTTTTAACCATTCATCCACTGAAAAACTCCAGAAGTAATATAAATGGTATTATAATAACAATGTAATGAAATGGGAAAGTAAAATCATTAAGAGAATAATTAATCAGGGCCTTCCAGATTATGATCACTTATTTCATCTTGTCTCCTTGAAAAAATGCATAAAATCTTTTCATCTACTAAGGTAAAGCATAGCATTAACTTATTAATAAACAATTGAATGTTCCAGATTAAAAAACAGATTTTATTAAAAAGCTAGTATTTGGAACTAGGCTTCAATCAATCATCTACTTCTTTAGAGAACCTGATCGCCCTCTAGTGGGATAAAAAGTTAATGCAGACTCCAAGATTTTCCAAGTGACAGGACCAGGACAGAGAACCCGCCAAGGTTCTGGAAACATCTGGGTCACTGGCTAAATCAGTATTTTCTTTTTGTCTGGCTATTTGTTGAATATTTAATACAAAGTAACAGATTTTGTGGCAATAGAATAATGTGTGTTTTTCTATGACCGAAAAGGAAATTGATGTGAGCTGGGATTAGCTACCAATAGCTCGGGGTGGCCACGCCCAGGTCCAGAATTTGCTCTGCAGTCAGCTTCATTCAGCCTTACATGAGCAGTTAGCCACTAGGGTAGCATGAACATATCATATAGTCCATCTTACTCAAATGGAGTAAAAAATAATGGTAATTGATAAGTCGGGAATTTTTCTAAAAATGGTCTGGACTTATCAATGACAGAATCTTCAATATGTAATTAGTTCATCTTTCATTTCATTTCTCGTTGTACAGATTCAACTTAAAAAATTTTGCTTGATAGCTGCTACCAGATTTTCACAGACTCAAGTAATAACTGACCCAAAATTATAGGAAGGAAAATAATTTTATTGTATGAATTAGCTTTATGGCTTTCGGGGAGGTCATTTTCTAAATCTGAGTAAAACGTAGTCTCTGGTGGCATTTTTAAATACCTGGAAGTGAGTAATTTGATGGAAGTCATATTATGCCACATGATCAAATGCTTAATCCACAATTCATCGATTAGCAATTAAAAAATTAAAAACCCAAAATAATTAAAAAATTTTATGCAACAAATAAAACCTTCCTAAATATGAATGAAGCAACAGCTCTAAAAACAAACAAAAATCCTCCATCCTCCCTTAGAACAGAATACTTTACTACAAATCTGTAGGTCAGATCACAAAGCCATTGTGAATTTTGACTTAACAATGTTCTAGATTTTAATATAAATCTTAATTATCCTCTTAAAATATACTTTCTTTCAGAGAATTATGACGCCCATACACAAACGCTGCCAGGTCTAGTAATTGATACTATCGTGCTAGCTATCTGCTACGCTGGGCGCAGCGTTTACTGCGGCTCTGCTCATTCACCTGGTGGAACTAAGTCTGAGAGTAACTGGTGAGCTACTGCTACTCCTCTTTAAGTTTACCCTGAAATCCCGAACAAATCCCTAGTTTTTCCCTTCTACTTATTTATATACTCATTTAGAAGGAGCCCACTTCATCAGAGGAGAGAATGGGAGTATCTGATGCACCTAGCACAATCACGCTGGACACAACCAGTCTTTAATGAATCAGGAAAGAAAGCACCCGCCCCGATGATTAATTGATTATGCTTTGTAATTGGAAGGATTTAAAAAACTATTATTTTAATATTGTAGAGGTAAAGCTTCTTTTCATGATTTGCAAATGCAGTTTAATTGTGGCCAGGAAGGATCCTGGCATTTGTCATACTTAGGCTGGGCTTTTTGTAGGGATTGCGGCTACCATTTCACAGCCAGTGTTTCTGTGTAGAATTTAGATTGATATCAAGAATCAGCAGTTGGAAGAACAGTTTTAGGGAAAATAACAGTTAAAATTTTGTCCATGATCCATATGCTGAAGATCATAACATCTCAATTATACACGTAGATTTTCACCCATTGCAGCTACATTTTTTTTTCTTGGAGAATTTTCCAGCAATCATTGGCAAACATACTGACCTTAGCAAGTCCCTGCATATGTATCCCAGTCACATGAACACACACAATCCCCACAGGAAGCGAAATATATTTGCTTTCTAATTTAAATGAACAGCCAGAGACAAAATTTCCTTTCTTTGTGGGGCAGGGGATGAGGGGAATTAGGAGAAAGAAAAGTGAGTGGAATACGAGTTAATCCTTAACCAAAGCAATACACGTCTCTTTTGAATAAATGAGAACAAATAAGGCCACTGAGTCATGAAATAATGATTCCAAATGATAATACTAAAGACGACGAGTTTGTAGCCGCCCTTCCGCAGCAGAAACCTTTTGGGAAGGTTGCAGAGGGCCAAGCGAGATCGCCCCCGCTCCCATTCTGAAAAGTCTTCTGGACTTGCGGGTAAACGGCGAATTGTAGGAAGTGGGGGTAGCTCAGGACACTGCGCAGAAACCGGTCTCCCCGGCTGCACACGCAGGAGCCAGTGCCCAGCTCCCGGGAGGTGAGCGCAGGGCGCGGCGCTGGGCTCTGCAGGGCTGGCTGCGCTCCACGCGCCCGGTCGCCACGTGCGCCCCCATCCGGCCAGCAGCCTGCGGCTCAGAGCCCGGCTAGGAGGGGTGGGGCCCAGCCGCGCCCAGCTGGAGAAGAGGGGGTCCCTCTTAGAGAGACCCTCCGCAGAGTCTCCATTCTGGGGAATCAGAGAGAACAGAGGGTGGGCCATGGGATTGGGCTGGGGAAAAATAGCCCTGAGCTCCGCGGGCCATGGGTGGGCGAGAAGAGCCTGCTGTCCCCGAACCCCAGGGAAAGGGTCACCTCTGCGGTCTCGAGGCTGGGTGGGGTGGGGCAGCGCCTTTGTGCTGACGGGTGGGACTCCAACCGGCTTTTCCGCAGAGCCACACACTTGTCTGGGAGGGGCTCAGCGCCAGGACTGAGAGACACGCTGGGTGTCTGCGCACATGGACGGTGCCAGGGCGGTTCTGGATTGCGGGGCTGGGAAAGAGATCCGAGGACCGCAGACCACTCAACAGCCCCTCCCGTATCCCGCCGTCTCGGCCAGTCCCGGAGCCGGTGGTCTCTCCAGCTCTGCAGGGAGGGTGGGGCAGGGCGGAGCCGTCCGGTCAGAGCCCTTTCGCCCTCTTTTCCCCTTCTCTGCATACCGCATTCGGATCCCAGAGGAGAGGCGGGGGCAGCTGCCACTGGATTGCAGGCCCCTCCCAGGGCCACGAAGAGCTGGAACCCTGGAGCACTAGATGTGCTGAAGGCCCTGAACCAGAGACCTTGTTCGTCTCTCTGACTCTCCAACATAGGTTAAGCCTATGATATTGTCAGTATTTGGCCCTGTCTGACCCACAAAAGGGGCATTTCACGTGGCTCAACTTAAAACCTTGACCTCCTTTTGCTTTACATTACACGTCCTATCTGTATTATTATGTACATACACATATCTGAGTTCCTGAAGCTTTTCCCTCAAGCGATCAAGGAGTTAGTTCAAAGACACCTTTATCTGCGTCTGTGTCTAAGCATCTTACGTTATGTAGTTCTGAAAAGAAAAATGTTAACCCACTTTCCCCACACCTCTCTAAACAGAACAATGAGGCCTGGGTGGGGAGGGCGGGGTCAGTGGACCGGTCTCTCCTGGAAGCCGCGGCCGGGGGTCCGGAGAACGGAGCGCGGGGCGTGGCGCTGCTCTGCCTGCAGGGCTGGGCCCCTGGGTGTCAGCCTTGTGCTCCTCACACGACCCCATTTCTCCAGAAGATGCAGCACTGGGCGCGGGGCGGCGCGGCGCGGTTCCGCACAGGGTGGGGCTGTCCGCATTGTGCGCCCGGCGCGGCAGGTGCCTCCCCCGGGACCGCAGGCCCGCACACAAAGAAACCCCACCCCAGCGCTTCGCAGCCGCTGTCCCTCCACCCTTCCCTCCCCATCGCACACTTCCCCGCCCCTGCAGCTGCCCACCCGCGCCCTCCACGCCGTCCGCGACTTCCTCTCTCCTTCCCCTCCCTTTCCCTAAAACAAAGGAGCAGAGGTCCGACTCCTACCCCTCCCCCTCCCCCGGCTTTACCTCACCGCACCGAGTCCAGGACTAGCGGTTTCTCCGACCAGACAATACCATAAAATGTGACCGGTTCTTCCCCCCAACCCCCGCACTGTCTCCACCCATCTTTCAAACAGCTAGATGGGACCGCTTTGACTTTGCATTTTTCTTTTTCCTTTCTCTCAACCTCTCCCTTCCCCTTCCCCATTTTCTTTTTCAAACTAGAGAAGAAATAAAGGTCGTTAGAAAAGCACTTTTTAAAATGACCCTTAACCATGTGAGGCAAACTGTTAAGGTAGCTTCCTCCCTTCACTATTGAGACCTCATTTGAAATATAAAAGCAGCACAAATTTCCTACCCACGTCAGGGCAACTTACCTGCTTCTATCTTTTAAAAGAAATCCTTCGCTTTAGATTTCCAAGGACCCCCTTTCTGCCCTCCCACGTCCCCCAGACCGGCCTCGGTCCTTTCCTGCGTTACCATTAACATCTTTATCTTTCTAAAATATCTCAAAGTGCTCTCACAGCTCTGAGAGAGAAGGTGAGAGGTGGGTTCCAGGTAGTGCCAACAGAGAAGGAGGCGCGATGCCTTACCCATTGCTGTTTTAGCCATTGTAGGGATGTGCAGACGCTGAGCGGTGGCGAAGGCAAAGGGTCCGTCTACAGCAGCGGAGAGAGCGAGAGAGAAGACTGAATAAGGCACTGAGTCTGCAGAGTGGGACCGTGCTAGAGAAAGAGCGAGAGGCAGGAGCCCATGAATAATTATCACTCAGAAGCTCAAGCAGATTGGCTCCCAAGGTCCCCTGACATGACTCCCGCAGAGTCAGAATCTCCAAGCATTAAATATTGATCGGCCAATGGTGCTGAACCACAAAGTACCACAATGCAGTTTGAAATGGAAATCAGTCCTTCCCTGGCGGCTCCCCCCGATTTTGGGGGCCTGATAGTACAGTCCAAGTAGTGTCGAGCCTTAGCCCTGAAGCCTCCTAGGAGCTAAGAACTGGGCTGCGCCTACCTGGGAGCCAGGAGGCTTGACTTTGTTCACATGTTTCACTGCACATTTCAGTGGAAAGGGACTCAGAGATCTGACAAGTTCTCGCAATATGCCGGCTGTTCGAAAATTCTGTTTAAATACTGTGTTTTTACTTTTTCATGTTTTCTTCTTCACCTTTGGCACCGTCCTTGGTTGATACTAGTCTCCCAGGGCTACCCCATGTGGTGGCCGTTCAGAGCAGACTTGCATCATTGTCCTTTATCTTCTATCACCGTTGGACTTAAGTCTGAACTGTTGAAGGTCTCTCAGGAGAGGAAGGCCTGGTGTTTCCTCCCTAAGCACAGTGAAAGGGGCTGCTTGGCAGCTCAGGAATAGGAATGGCGATTAAGGTCCACCCGGGGAGCTGGTGGAAGAGGATGTCGGCCTGCGGTCTGTCCACCTGGTAACAGGGCAGAACCCGCTGGCTGGCTGGTTTAGGCCCTGTAGTGAACGCCTTGCTGCCCTGGAGGTGTAGGATTACATGACCGAAACCTTTAGGTTTTCAGGGCTCTTACGAAAACCCTTTACATTGAAAAGTTAAAATAGAAGAGATGAAAACTGAGGTCTGGAGTGTGATTTTTCTGAGATCCAGAGAGACTCCATTTATCTGGGCCAAAGAAAGATGTGATCGAGTTTAAGACTGAGCAACGTGGTACATATGGATTTTTGAGACTAGTTGCAAAAAGCAAAAACAAAGACATTCATTAATTCATTCCTCTCACTTAATGAATATTATTCATTAATTTATTCTCTCTCTGGATTCAAATACTTATGTATTTATTGAGCATTTACCAAGTGCCCAGCTCTAAGGATACAACAGTGAGGAAAAGTTAGGACTTTCTCTCAAACAGATTCTTTTTTTTCCTTTTGGGACAGTGTCTTTTTCTGTCACCCAGGCTAGAGTATAGTGTTGTCATCATAGCTCACAGCATCCTCCAACTTCTGGGTTCAAGTGATCTTCCTGCTTCAGCCTCATGAGTACTTGCGACTACAGGCACATGTCACCACGTTGTCACCACATCTGGCTAATTTATATATATATATAAATTATATTATTTACACACATATATATAAATTATATTATTATACAATATATATATTGTAAAGACAGAGTCTTGCTTTTGCTCAGGCTGGTCTCACACTTCTGGTCTCAAGCAATCCTCCTGCCTTGGACTCCCAAAGTGTGAGACTTTCCTTGGCTTCAAAGAGAATTTAATCACTATTAACTTAATACATCTGTGACTTCATTGAAAAAGTCTACATTCATGCAGAAAGTATGGTTTTGATATTAGAAAAGTCAAAGAATTGCTAATTCCAATGTATTTAAAAACTGAAAGAATAGCACATTGCTGCAGTCATGAATATGTACAAAACCCTAGAAGATTTTTATTTTATAGAAATAATTAGGATTTTTATCATTAGTAAAGTTCTTAGTAGTTTTCAATCAAATAATATTTTGAAATTTCTATCTTCAGGAATAGTATACAGTTTCCAATACATAAAACCATTTGAAAATAGCAGGTACTCTCCTTGGTGCTGAAATAAATTTCTTCAACTCCTATTAACTTGTCAGATATTTTAACCCTGTGGACGTCTTGCTGAATGACATAAAGCTACCGGCATTGAAGCAATTTTTAACTGCTGAATCATGGTAGAAATAAGAGATAAGTGGAGATCAATAAAATTATTTCTTGAACAGGAAGATTAGAAATGATTGTTCCTGTCAACTGTACAGGTCCGTGACTATGACAAAGCAAGAGAGTGATATGGAAGTTGGCAATGTCTGGAAATAACCATTTTTTTCCCTTCTGTTTATAGCCATTTCCCACTTCAAATGTGAGAGTTAATTCCCTCTTACTGCAGTAGTTATCTATCTTGAGATGAAAGATCTTCAGCATGTCTGTGTGACTAATATCTTTAAAGTGTTCCTCTTCTCCTGAGCACACCCTTTCCCCTCAGTCTATGTGTCATTTCTACATATTTTTCAGCTTCCTTGAAGAAGAAGGGCTTTACATCATGGCATTAATGTCTGTAACAACTAAAATTAGCAGTGGAATGAGACCTATTACATTTTTTTAATCACCAGGAGAAAGACAAAAAACCCAACTCATTCTTTTGTCCTAATCTCTCCTTCTCTGGTGAACATTACATACTGATGCATGGAAATAGGAGAGGAGGTCAGTGTGTATAGGGTCAGGTGTCAGATGTGTGACTCTTTTCTACCTTAGACTTTCTGGATGCTTAGTTATGTATGATTTTCAAATAATGTCAAACAGGGGAGGGACTGGGTTAATATGGCTTACTACAGAAGAAAAGATAGATTGCCACTTGGCTTAGAAAAACCAAATAAATTCAAAGAGCTCTGTCATTATCAATTATTGCTTTTTAATTTTCTTTTAACATTACAATGTGCTATCATACATAATTGCTCTGAGAGAGTAAGGGCAAAATAGGAACAGAAAAATTATTTCATATTCAATAGTTCACTTATTCATTTGGTTCTACAGCCAATTTATTTATTCAACAAATATTGATTTAATGACTTTTTAGGCTTTTGTATTATTTTGTTAGTAAACCTTTTGCTTGATGTCCAAAAATATTAAATGAAGAAAAATGTAACACTCATCTTTTCAGGAAAATACTATTAATTTGTCAAGGGACTGAATATCATCCTATGTAAATATGCCTTGAGTTGCAAATAATAGAAAAGATAACCAAAACTGGCTCTGAGAATAAAAGAGCATTTGTTGGATCTTCTAACTATGGTAGTAGAGTGAACGCCAGATTTATGGAGATGAGAATCAGTTTTTCATGAAGCAAATGGTTTCCATGGTGATGGATGGACACCCAGATTAAAAAATAAGGACAACAGGACTTGGACAGACTGAATAGATATCATGTATAACTGTTTAAATCACCATAGATATTTAAAACATTTTCAATGTGATTACTGTGTTCATGGCTTCTAATACATGTAAACATTTAAGGGCTGAGTAGTGTATATCTTTATATTTTTCCTGGAGTTTGGCTTCATGATCACATGGTAGATAGTCAATAAATGCTTGTGAAATAATATTAACAATAAGTAACACACAGTTGCAAATGGTTCAGGCTGACTGAACCCAATGAAGCTATACTGATGCTTCCAACCACCCTTCTTTACTTAGCTCAGATTGGAAGCAGGTATCAGCCTGTTTACGCATGCTTATTTATTTATATCCTGCCCCTTTCCCAAAAGAACATAAGTGAATAGAGCTCACATCCATAGAAGGCCCTTGATAATTTTTGTTATCTTTAACAGCAGTAAGCTGAAGTGGAAATTAAAGACTTGCTAACAGTAATTTTCATTATTGTGGGTTATAGCCTATTGTGTATTGTCTGGGCAAGAAGGTCTGAGTTGTTATTTTTTTCCAACTGGAAAGGAAAAGTGACTTTAGAGGATTAGCTGATGTCATCTAATGTAGTCATATGATTTTCTGCTATTAATAAGCAAGTGTCTCAGAGACATAATAAAGCAATTATTGAAAGTTAGTGAAATATGGAAAACATTGTTAGAGTTAAATTAATTGTTTTAATCTGACCTTACTTGATTACAAAAGAAGTTTGAGAAATAAAAGCTGTGGAATTTTTTTAGGTGGCTAGAAATTTAGGATATAATATCGATGAAGATATTTAGAGATGCATCCAAAATAACCATACGTGAAAGAATAGTTAAGTGACTAATATTTTGATTATTTGGCCATATTTAAATCCCTATAGATTAATGAAAAATAAAATGAAAAGGATCATATATCATTTAACAGTTCTGTTCATTATGGTTTATTCGAAAGGGAAGTCACTCTAAGGAGGGAGGACTAGTATTCCTTATTAACAATGAAATATATAGTGTTCAGGAAGTTGCCAACGTGGTCGAGTTATTTCTGAAGTGGAGAATGAACATGTTTTATTGTTTGCCTAATAAACTGGTTATTTAAAAATGAAGAATGCTTAGTTAATTATTATGTTAGTTTCTGTACCTAGGGCTTTCTTCACATCTGTATGGGACTTGTATGTATTAGTAATTAGTATAATTCACCCCTGAAGCAAAATGACTTATTGAAATTAGTAAATCTTATTGATGGTTTTATAATTCAACTTTCCTGGAAATGAACTTGCTGTAATCATCAGAAGGGATTGATATAAACTTAATAAGCTGAATCTTTACATTACATTAGTAGGTTGAAAAACTACATATTTGCTATCTTAGCAGTAATTACTGTGACTTTTCCCTTCTCTCCCTGAGTTGATTGACAGCCTGAGGCCATGGAAAATCAGTGGGACACCACTGAAGCTGGGAAGCCAGTTTCCCTTGGGATTTTATTTATCATATTAGTTTATAACCATTGAGTGAGAACACAGTGCCTGGAAGAGAAAAATCTAGGAGAAATAGGATTCATTCTATTATTCCACAATAAATAGAGTAGTGTGATTTATTTCATTTTTAAGCCAAAGCCCTACTATGAACATAACAGAATATATATAGTAACACTAGTTGCTTAGGCACTTTGTTTTTTTAAATCAAGCTGGAAGAAAATGAAAGATTTACAGAAAAAGAAAAGCAAAAGACTTTATTATACTGCCTTCCGGGGAGATTTTCCCATTAGTCATTTATTAACTCATTTGCTGACCCTCTGAACTTTCCCCACTTTCATTCTGCTTGACTATCAAATGGAACTGAATTAATAGATGTAGGTAGCATTTTTAAAAATCCATTTTATCAAAATTCAATTTGACGGTAACATTAGCCTTGAACTCAACTATATACAACAGAATATGATTCTACTTAAAAAAAAAATCTCTTTACATATTTAATGACTCTTCCTTTTTTTGATTACTTCCTGAATCATAGGTTAAGCAGCTACACCTAGATTTTTAGTCAGTTCAGCAAAAATGGAGCAGAGCATAGTTACGCAGGAAATGCTGCCCCTTGTGCCAAAAAAGAAATTGGCCATAGATTTGCAGCTATATTATTTGGGTGGAAATGTGCTGGAAATGTCCTCTATTTCAAAGGAGATTCTAATAGAATTTTAATTATTGTGGGTTATATGAGCATATCTAAATGTTTTATATTAACTATTTACATCAAAATATAAAGAATTAAGAATGTGCTGGAAATGTCCTCTATTTCAAAGGAGATTCTAATAGAATTTTAATTATTGTGCATTATATGAGCATATCTAAATGTTTTATATTAATCATTTACATCAAAATATAAATTATGGTATTTAAACTTTTGTCATAAAGTATTTCAAATGAACGTGAGAGAGCAAATAATGAACTTGTATCAAAAAATTGCCAAGATTGGCGGTGCCCATAGCTCAGTGGATAGGGTGCTAGCCACATACACCAAGGATGGTGGGATCAAACACAGCTTGGGACTGCTAAACAACAATTGACAACAACAACAAAAAAATAGCTGGGCATTGTGTCAGGCCCCTATAGTCCCAGCTAATTTATTGGTAAGATAATAATTTAAGCCCAATTGTTTGAGGTTGGTGTGACCTGTGTTGCCACAGCACTCTATTTTTGGCAAAAGTTAGACTGTCTCAAAAAAAAAAAAAAAAAAAAAAAAAAATCACCAAGATTTATTTCTTCTATTTCTTTTTCTTTTTTTCATCTTTGGTGAACTCTTTAAAAGGACATTTCAGACATTATTTTAATTAACTCTTACATACTTAAGTAAGATTCTCTGAAAAATATGAACCTTGATCACTAGTCTGAGGTCCGGTAGCGTGATTCCTCCTGCTTTGTTTATATTTTTGAGTAATGCCTTGGCTATTTGAGGGTTTTTCTGATTCCATATAAAACAAAGTATTATTTTTTCAAGATCTTTAAAGTATGACAGTGGAACTTTAGTAGGGATTGCTTTAAAATTGTATATTGCTTTTGGTAGTAGGGACATTTTAACAATGTTGATTCTTCCCAGCCATGAGCATGGTATGTTTTTCCATTTGTTAACATTTTCAGCTATTTATTTTCTTAGAGTTTCATAGTTCTCTTTGGTACTGGCACAAAAACAGAGAAGTAGATGTATGGAACAGAATAAAGAAACAAGAGATTAACCCAGCCACTTACCGCTATTTGTTCTGTGATAAGCCAATTAAAAACATTCAGTGGGAAAGATTCCTTATTTAACAAATGGTGCTGGGTGAACTGGCTGGCAACCTGCAGAAGACTGAAACTAGACCCACACCTTTCACCATTAAGTAAGATAGACTCTCACTGGATAAAAGATTTAAACTTATAGATGAAACTATAAAAATACTAGAAGAGAGTGCAGGGAAAACCCTTGAAGAAATCAGTCTGGGTGAGTATTTTATGAGGAGGACCCCCAGGCAATTGAAGCAGCTTCAAAAATACACTACTGGGACCCGATCAAACTAAAAAGCTTCTGCACAGTCAAGAACACAGTTAGTAAAGCAAGCAAACAGCCCTCAGAATGGGAGAAGATATTTGCAGGTTATATCTCTGACAAAGGTTTAATAACCAGAATCCACAGAGAACTCAAACGTATAAGCAAGGAAAGAACAAGTGATTCCATCGCAGGCTGGGCAAAGGCCTTGAAAAGAAACGTCTCTGAGGAAGACAGGCGCACAGCCTACAGACATATGAAAAAATGCTCATCATCTTTAATCATCAGAAAATTGCAAATCAAAACTACTATGAGGTACCATCTAACTCCAGGAAGATTAGCCCATATCACAAAATCCCAAGACCAGAGATGTTGGTGTGGATGTGGAGAAAAGGGAACACTTCTACACTGCTGGTGGGAATGCAAATTAATACTTTCCTTTTGGAAAGATGTTTGGAGAACACTTAGAGATCTAAAAATAGATCTGCCATTCAATCCTATAATTCCTCTACTATATATATCCTCTAGTATATATACCCAGGAGACCGAAAATCACATTATAACAAAGATATTCATACCAGAATGTTTATTGCAGCCCAATTCATAGTTGCTAAGTCATGGAAAAAGCCCAAGTGACCATCGATCCATGAATGGATTAATAAATTGTGGTATATGTACACCATGGAATATTATGCAGTCTTAAAGAAAGATGGAGACTTTACCTCTTTCATGTTTACATGATGGAGCTGGAACATATTCTTCTTAGTAAAGTATATCAAGAATGGAAGAAAAAGTATCCAATGTACTCAGCCCTACTATGAAACTAATTTATGGCTTTCACGTGAAATTTATAGCCCCGTTATAACCTAAGAATAGGGAAAAGAGGGAGTGGGAGGGAAGGGAGGGAGAAGGATGGGTGGAGGGAGAGTGACTGGTGCGATTACACCTGCGGTGCACCATATAGGGGTACATATGAAACCTAGTAAATGTAGAATATAAATATCTTAACATAATAACTAAGAAAATGCCAGGAAGGCTATGTTAACCAGTGTGATGAAAATGTGTCAAATGGTCTACAAAACCAATGTATGGTGCCCCATGATCGCATTAATGTACACAGCTGTAATTTAATAATTAAAAACAATAATTTTAAAACAAACCTGGGAAAGCCACGGATAAAGAATGTTATCTAGTTGCCACCCTTCATTGCAAAACAGTTTGATGGAAACTTACAAGAAATGAGCCTCTCTTGTGTGTGTACATGCAAATTTTGTTAGTTTCTTGATGTTAGCACTAAGTCAATTATTAACTTACTCACTTAAGACTTTTTCAAACTCATGTTCTTCTGGAAAACATATTTAGAAGGTAAAAACCAATCCCAATATGCGTTGACTTTACTGCTTCTAGAAATTTGGTAATCATGATATATAATTAACTAGTATTCTAGAATTCTAAAGGATATAATTCTTTACACATTAATTTTACATAAATAAGGAAAGACAAGTGAAGTAATACATTCATAGCTAAGAATGCACATCTGTAAAATGCTCTTTTCTTTCACAAAATGCAATTTCTTTCACAATATATTTGTATTTTCAAGCATCAATAAACTTCAGTGTTTCTTGCAGACATAATTTGAAAACATTAGTTTGAGTATATTATATTTTGTTAACTGATAGATCAACCAGCTCTACAGGGCATAGAAAACCAGCAGAAGCATGCAATTTGCAAGGAGTAGTTTCCATTCAATATTCCCTCTGTTGTTAAATATATATATACCAACATTTCTTTAGTTAAATGTAAATCATTTTATTTGTTTCTATTCCACTGAGAATCAAAATAAAATTGGTTTACCACAGGTAATTGATATTTGAAGAATAAATCAGGAGAAATTTTCTAAGATCTCATTTGTGTCTCAGAATGTATGCCTCCTGGGACTCTAATAGAATGGCAAATGTTTGAGTTTTGGCTCAGATAAATTTGCCTGTGGCTTGTGAGAGAATATAATAAACAGCTCTCTATAAAATTGTGAGAAATATGCAACTTCTTTCATGCATTTATTTGTATTTATGTGGCCAACAATTATATTTACTGTAAAAGTCATTGGTATTTAGAAAAGATCTCTTCTTTTTTTCCTCAGTAGATATTAGCTGGCACCTAGCAAAACTGTTTTGTAACATTCTACATTTTATTTTAAAATTCTTGTATTCTGGAAGTAGGAGTGCCTGGTATGGTGTATGAAAATATGAAATAATAGCTATTAATTATTAATAGATAAATTATTCTTTTTTATCTTGAATACAAATTTCATTTAGTAAAAATATTAATTAAGGGTTCTTAACATAAAATGCAAGCTCTGCACAATTACCCTATATATAAAATCCAAGAATTAAAAGATACTAAGAGGTCATATTACACAAAACTACACCAAGAAAGTTGAAAACATAGGTGGAGTAGACAAATTATTAGAAAAGTAAAACTTGCCATATTGACTTAAGTAGAAAATGTTTTTTTAACTTTTTTATAGTGGATTTTTATTCATTTATTTATTTCAGAGTAATATGAGCATACAAATGATTAAGTTACAATGTTTGCATTTGTTAGGTCAAGTCTCTGTTGCAGTTGTGTCCTGCACCCAGGAGGTGTGCCACACACCCTTACATTGTGCCTGTGAGATGGGAGCACACCCACTCCCCTCCCTCTGCCCTTTCTCTCCCTCCCTCTTCCCCCAACTTGAATTGAATTGAGTTTTTCTCTTGTATGGGCATGTATTAGTTCATCTACTGGCTTCATGTTAGTATTCAGTACATAGGATAGTTACCTTTCCATTCTTGTGATACTTTACTAAGAGGAATATGCTTCAACTCCATCCAAGTTAATACAAAAGACATAAAATCTCCATCTTTTATGGCTAACTAGTATTCCATGGTATACATATAACACAGTTTATTGATCTATTCATGGGTTGATAAGCACTTAGGTTGTTTCAATATCTTGGTGATTGTAAATAGAGCTGCAATAAACAATCTAGTGCCAATGTTCTTACGATAAAATGATGTTTTCCTTATGAGTAGATGCTTTCTAATGGGATTGTGGGATCAAATGGAAGGTCTATTTTGTGTTCATTGAGGGTTCTTCATACTTCTTTCCAAAAAGGCTGTTTTATTTTGCAGTCCCACCAACAGTGTAATGTTGGTCTCTTCTCTCCACATCTCTGCCAGCATCTGCAGCTTTGGGACTTTGTGATGTGGGCTATTCTCACAGAAGTCAGATGATATCTCAGGGTGGTTTTGACTTCCATTTATCTGATGATTAGGGACAATGAGCATTTTTTCATATGTTTGCTGGACATTGGTCCGTTTTCTTCTGAGAAGGTTCTGTTCATGACTCTCACCCAGAAAAGTAGAAAACTTTACCTTTTTTTTTTTTTTTTCAGTTTTTGGCCGGGGATGGGTTTGAACCCACCAACTCCGGTATATGGGGCCAGTGCCCTACTCCTTGAGCCACAGGCACCACCAAAATTAGAAAACTTTAATAATATTGTAACAAAAAAACATTAGAGATACAAAATTAGCAGTTTAAAGTTTCCTTTCCACTGATGTATATATCTCATGTACACACACATCTATACAGTTCTAAAAATGAATGCAATGAAGAAATGTTTCTCTATTTTACATGCCCAGCAGAAAAAAATAAGAAACACTCTGCTTTCTTTTTGTGATGCTTGCATTATGCAGATAGTCAAACCAGAGAAAGATAATACAAGTCAGGAAAGCTACCGGGCCACTGCATTTATGAACATAGACAAAAATTCGTACACAAATATTACAAAATTGAATTGAGCAATGTATGTGAAAAGTAATTGACCAATTTAGGTGTTTATTTAAAATATGGAAACTGGTTTAATATCAACCAATGGTGCTGTATATGAACCTTGATATTTGGTGCAGTATAAAAAAAACTTTCAGTGGCGAAAAGATGAACCAACTGCAAAATTTTCCAGAGACTTGTGTGTGTGTGTGTTTATGTGTATACAAAACATTGCTGCCTCACAAACACATCAAAATATAAAAATAAAGTCCAAGTGGATTAAAATCTTCTGTAAATCTACATGAGAATATCTTTATGGCTTTGGGGTTAGGGAAGGGTTTATCAAACAGGACCTGAGAGGCACCAACCACATAATGTTAGAGCAACGCACAATGGCTCAAAGTAATAGCCAAATTAATTGAAGAGAGCAAGTGAAGTTTTAGCAAGAAAAATAAAGTTTATTAACAACCTGCTCAGCAAACTTGTCCCTGTCCTAGTGACTTGTAGGCTTTGTGGAAAGTGCAGTTTACACAACTTTGGAGAGTGATCAGATGCTTATTGGAAGTATTAAGACCTCTAAAGTTTTTAATTAACTCTTTTCTCAAAACAACTCACACACAAGGTCATTTTTTTTCCTGTGAAATGTCCTTTTTTATTTTATTTTTATTTTTTATTTATTTATTTTTTTATTGTTGGGGATTCATTGAAGGTACACAGAACCAGGTTACACAGCCTCCTTCCCATCATAGCCCAGATCAGCCTGAACAAACCAATCCAAAGTAGCCTAACCACATCTGCCATCCACCCTCCTCATGTCTAGCTAACTCCTAGCAATAATGGTCCTCTCAGGTGCAGCTATGGCACTTCTTCATATACCGTCAAAATATGACAAAAGACTGTTAGAAGAGCCTCCCAGCAGATCAGCCTGGTGCGAAGTGTATTGTTCCCTGCCTCTGTCATGTAATAGAAGCCTAACATATACCTATTGGGGTGACTATACCAATAATGATTGTGAGTTTAGGAGGTACCACATGCTGGTGGATGAAGCCCCTTCCTTGCAGGTATTATTTATGAAAAACTGCCTTTGCAGTCCCTGCCTGCAAAGGCAATACCATCATTCTATCAAGTAGACTATATATAATAGGACCATTGTTTTACTTTACTGTGTTCTCAGTCTTACATATTTGGGGTATTAAATAAGCCCCTTAGTTCAAGGATCTACAGTAGAACCTCTATAACCTGACCATGCTAGGACTATAACAAACAGGTCAACATATGGAGGTGGCAAAATAAGAAACTAGGCCTACTGTACTGATATGTACATGTACTGTACTTTCTTCTACAGCTTCTATTAGAGAAGATAACACTAAATCATACACAATCAAAACAGTAAAATACATATAGTATCATATAAAATTAATACATTTACTGATTTCTCATGGTTTAATCATTTTTTCTTAAAAGAGAGTCAAGCTTGGTCCATTTCATATTCTCATTACAAAAGTAAGCAGAGAAAGCACCCTCAACACTGGCTATACCATTTAGCATATCCAGACATTTTTTCCTCAGGAAATGACTTCACCTGTGTTAGCAGAAATCTGAGAACCTCTTTACTTGGAGCCTCTGCAATTTTTATGTCATCTTATCTCGCTTCTTCCATTTCATCAGCTGCTTCGTACACTTCCATGCTGGTTGCTACTTCCAGTATCTCTTGGAAAAAGAGATTCTGAGTCAGGTTTATCACCAGTTGTCACCTCATCATCTATTAAAACAAAACCTTCAAAATCTACTCCTTTGAATTCTGCCATGGGAGAAGAACTGTCTGATGGGACCAAGACATTGTGCTCTTGGGTAATGACAAATCCAACTTCCTTGAAACACTTGTATATCATTTCTGGGTCAACATTATGCCAAGCAGGACTGATCCAGACGAGAGCATCCGGAGCATTATCTGATGTAGCAGGTGAAGTTGCTTCTACAGGGGGTTGACAGATGTGTGTTTTAGTAATGACCTATTGTAAGAGTTGTGCTTGGTAGTGCATTTTAAGTGTTTTGCTGATGCCCTGGTTGAAGGGATTGAATTTTTGAAGTCATGCTTAGAACCAAAATTTCAGTGTCACATTTGTGAGATGATTCACATGCAGGTGACCAGGACAGTTGTCTGCTATAAATAGAAAAGACCATTTCTTCTTCTTCATTTCTCTGTAGATATTCTTTCTCCACTCCTCAAATATAGCAGCAGTCATCCATGTGCATTTGTTTGATCTCTAAGTGATGGGGAAGTCTTCTGACTTCAGATTCTTGAATGCACGTGGTTTTACGTGAATTTACCAGTCACCACGGCCTTCAGTTTCTCCCCAGTTGAACTAGCACAAAGCAGAACTTTGAAACATTCTTTGCAAACTTTCTGCTTCTACATTTCTTACCTTTCTTGACAAGGCTCCTGTCAGGCATCATCTTGAAAAACAGTCTGCACTCATCAGCATTAAAGATGTCGCCATCTTTGAAGCCTCTGGCAAAGCCTAGGAGTCTTTTGATGAACTCTTGCACAACTTCTACCAGAACTTCATTGGATTCACCACACAAGACTTTCTGGGAGACCTCCTGCTGAAGTTTAAATTTTTTGAGCCAACTACTTGACACTTGTAAACCTGCCACCTCAAATTCCTGTGCAAATTTTTTTAGCAACTTCTTGGATCATTGGCTTGAAGTTTGGGGTGTTAACTTCCTTCATTTATTTGAACCAGCTTAATGTGGCTTCATTAACTTCATCAGGGGAAGTTTTCTCCTTTTGTGCAGTAGGTCTCCCTTTTCCTTGCCATATCTCTCCAAATACTCATGCTTACAATTTTGGATGTTGCTAACTTGGTGGTTTTTCTTTGGCTGCTGCTTTCAAAAACATGCAGAAGATCATCCTTTTCCTTCAATGGCAGCTCTTTGAGTTTTTCCTTTGGACCACCACATAATTGTAGTATGTACCTATAATTCAGACCATCCCTTCACATTGAAGAAATATTCCATTTCTTCACATGTGATAAGCAAAATGATATTAGACCTAAGCCAACACGTGGGAAAATAAAGCATGAAAAAAACTTGTACTAAAGAAAAATACAACTAAGAGGCAAAGCCTTCTCCTACTACCCCTTGGTGTAGAGTGGATTTAACTGGTCAGGTTATAAATGATAAATTAATATTGTGTGTCACAGCCCAAGTGGTCAAGATAAAACTTACAGAGATGGACAACATACAAAGGTCAGTCTTCCACTAAGTACATGAGGTACATTTCCAGTCTATGAAAATTAGGTTAACTTAAGGAAGTGGTCAAGTTAGGAAAGTGGTCAACAAAGGGTGTTCTACTATACTTATAATCTCACATCAGCAGATAAAACACCTTGTATAATAGGGGCTCACGTTATAGGGAAGGTAAACTCATGGTAGAATATTACACTCTAAATAAATGACTGTCCCTTCTACAGTGGAAATGTTTCATTGTAATTAACTTACCACCAAATGGGTAGTAGATTTCCTGGAGAGAAGGTACAACATCATAAGTATAATATTGGAATATGTTTTTGTTGTTAGGTTGGACATTCAGCAGCACAAGCAACTGACCTTAGTGAGTGCGAACCTATACTATTGACAGCAAGCTCATCTTCCACACATACTCCAATGGCAACTCCTCTCTGGGCCCGTTGTGCCAGAATTAATACTGATGACAGAGACCAGTTAACTCAATAGGCAATTAATTTTGTCTACCTGGTTGTTTAGTGCTCTTCTGTGTGCTCACTTCTGTGCTTTGGCCCTACTGTGTGCAACTCCTAATGTGCCATTTCCAACTTAAAATGAATCATTGTCAATCCTTATGATTTTGTGGATCTGAAAGAACCCCAGCTCGTGATAGGTAGTTCTGGCTGTATTGACACTTCATGGCCCAATGCTTTATCTCTTTCAGGGCTCAGTAACATTCCAGGAGATGTTTTCAAATGGTTTGCAGTATTCTGATGTAGATGATATGTCATAGTTCCATATCTTGGGATGTCTATGCTATTCTTCTATTGTAATTTGTCATAAAGTCCATATGATAACTTTTACACCACAGATACATTTAATAACACAAAGAATATATGGACCAAGCATCAGGGCTGCTTATATCCTAGCCTGGATATGTTGTAGAGCAATATCCTGCTCTGGGCTCCACTCAAAGCAGATATCCCTCAATGTCATGGTTTGGAACAATATACCAAAATTGTCTAATTTTATGCCTCTAGTACCTTAAGGACTCTGTCAATCACAGTGCTTCCTCTTGGCATGAAAAATTGCAAAATGTAATGCTTTATATTTTATTAGAGAGGATATTCTGCTGTGGATTTCTAAAGACCCAACTGATAAAGTAGACTCCTGTGTAGGGTTTATCTCCCACCCTCAAAGCAAATGTATCTTACCAGGGGCCTTCAATATACTTGCTACTTTCTTTTTTTTTTGAGACA
Source organism: Loris lydekkerianus (assembly GCA_963574355.1). Classification (NCBI taxonomy): domain Eukaryota; kingdom Metazoa; phylum Chordata; class Mammalia; order Primates; family Lorisidae; genus Loris; species Loris lydekkerianus. Next base: position 81,661 of record CAUYPK010032859.1, read on the forward strand.
GAGTCTCACTTTGTCATCCTCGGTAGAGTGCTGTGGTGTCACAGCTCACAGCAACCTCCAGCTCTTGGAGTTAGCCTATTCTCTTGACTCAGCCTCCCAACTGGTTGGGACTACAGGTACAGGCCACGATACCCAGCTATTTTTTTGTTTTTGCACTTTGGCCAAGGCCAGGTTCAAACCCCCCCATTCTTTGTATGTGGGGCTGAAGCCCTACTCACTGAGCCACAGGCATCACCCTATACTTGCTACTTTTGAAATTTACTTTGAAATTCACAAGTAAAAATTATGTATATATGGTATACAGTGTAATGTTTTGATATATGTGTGTGTACATATGCATGCATTGTAGAATGGCTAAATTTGGTTACTTAACGAGTATGTTATCTCACATACTTTTTTTTTCGACTTGCTACTTATCAATCATCACATCTAAATAGTATGATGTCCTTGATGTAGTGAGCCAATGTGATGCTCTGTAGAATGTGGAGAGAATTTGGATCCCTTCAGACTATTTTATAATACAGGATAGAAATGTTAACATAACCTTGGGGCAACATTACAAATGAATACCATTACAGATTGAGTTGTGTCCCCTCAAAATCTATTCTGTTGAGGTCCTAACCCCTATTTAGAGGACAGAGTCATTAAAGGAGTAATTAGAGTTAAGGGAAGTTATAAGGTGGGACTCTAATCTGATAGGCTGACGCACTTATAACAGGAAGAAGAGACGCCAAAGGAAAGAACTTGTGAGGACACGGTGAGAAACCAGCCATGTACTAGCCAGAAAGAAAGGCCTCGCCAAAAACTAACCCTGCCAGTACCATGATCTTGGACTTTCAGCCTCCAGAACTACAAGAAAAGAAATCCACTATTTAATCCACTGAATTTATGGCATTTTGTTATGTCAGTGCAAGCAGACTAACACAGATAATATTATCTCTCCCATGTAAATGTGAACTATTTTGGTTCTCTTTCCTAATGGTGATAGAAAAGAACAATTCACCAAATCAGTGGCTGTATACCATGTAACCGAAGATGTGTATTCCTTCACTTAGTGTAGCAATCACTTGTTCCAGCATTTCAAAAGAGTTATGCATTATCCTGAGTTCTTTGCTAGGGTGTTATTTCTTATATCTAACTTTACATTCTACCCTTCATGATACATTATCCTTAGGGTCCAGTCAACTGGACTGGACCCTGGATATAAAATATATCACATACAGCAGTTGCAATTGAAGATATAAAAACTATATGCAGTATAGCATCTGAATTTCAGTTTTTAGCAGTTCTTATCTGCTATGGTCTTGCTGGTGATTGCAGGAGTCAGACTGGTGAATTAAATGAGGTATAATGGTGGCCACTGCCCTTCCAGACCTGAATTAAGTGGTATCAACCTTTGACAGTCTTCTAGGAATAATATGCTTTTGATTTACTACCTTGGCAAATGATGTGAGATATAGAAGTTTCCAGTTGACCTTTTGTATTTGATAGCCCTAACCCCACACACAAGCCAAGGACCCAAAGTAAAGCCTCTGACAACTGTAAAATATACCCATGCCAGTTATATATTTAGACAATTGAGAAGCAAACACCAAGTGGGTTCATACACCTAGGAGACCTAGTGTGTTGGTTAAAGTACCTTTCACCTCACTGCTTCTCAGGAGCTCTAGTTAGGTAACCACATCTCTTCATCATCTGTGGCCTCCAGAGATCGTCCACCAAAACTTCTGTGTGAGTCTCACATGCACATTCTTTACTGCTATGCTACATATATTGTTCTCTGGGCACTCTTTTGGGCTTAAACATGTTTGGCTGGTGAATTTTTCAGCCTCACATAATGCATCCCTTCTGTCATACACTTTTCCATAAGCCTTTTGATCTCATTCTCTATCATTTATGGTGGCTATTCTGACATTTCTCCTTCACTTAATGTAGATGATCACTAGTTCCAGAATTTCAAGAGGATTATGCATTATCCTGACTTCTTCACCAGGGTGTTATTTCCTATATCCAACTTCACATTCTACCCCTTATGACGCGTTATCCTTAGGGTCCAGTCCTATAAATATGTTCATGGCTTCCTATACATTCCATCTTCTGGCATATAGATCCTTTTCTCCCTTGACGCAGAGAGGGACATAGGTATCACCAGCTGGTGCACCTAGCAACAGATGTAATAAGTGCCTTATCAAAAAGTTATAGAAACTATTATTTTTATTTCTATTTTTAATAGTAATTGTCTATATTTAAAGCTTGCAACATGTTGTTCTTATATCCCTGTATAAAGTGAAATAGTGCCTTTGCATGAGAGTTTGCTTTGCACGTGTATCACAGCTTCCAGCACATTGCTAAAACTACTTTAAAAATTGAAAAGAAAGGACTAATTCACAATACAGTTAGGAAAGGCACAATAGGAACCTCAATGTTACAGACAAGGTTTTATTTTTAAACCTGTACAAGGAGACAATAGTTGTGTTCTTTTAATTATTATTGTTCTTTAAATTGGAGAAACATATTTCATATATTTTTGTACATATTATATAACCTATAATAAAAACAACCAAATAAAATGATTCATGACAACACATCTAATGAAAATAAACAGTTTGACTCAGTCAAAGATTTGCATTTCTTTTAAAAATATGGTAAGATTGGGTTGTATGACAGAAGTGAATTTAAAGAGAAATTTTTTTTTTTTGAAGATAAGATTTAAATGGTTTCCTTTAATTGTGAAAAACCTCAAGTTCAACTGAGAAATGAAGAATTCAGTTAAAAACTCTTAAATGGTTTCTCTATAGCCTTTCCCATCATAGCTGGTAGCAACCTCTTCCTTCCATTGGTTCAGACCAAACATGTTGGGGTCATACTTGATTCTTTCTTTTATCCTCCACATTCCTTCTACCAACCAATTCTATTAGTGTAGTGATAAAGTATACTCAGATAGCTATTGCCCAGTCTGAACTACCACCATCTCTTGCCTGGGTAATTGCAGTAACCTCTTAATAGAGCTTTTTGCTTGAACATGGCAACATAGCATTATCTGTTATTATTTGGACTTGAATACTTTTCTCCATAAGAAATTGAATTTAAATATTAGTAATTAAGCAAGTGGTATGTGTGTCTCCACTAGAAGCTTATGTTTTTATTGTAAGAATGAGAAGACAAAATTACCTCCCCCAAAGTGAGTCATAAAACTTCAAATTCTTCTATGCGAAAACTGGCCGTGTAGTAATTATCTTAAACTGGCTGTGTAGTAATTATCTAAGCTACCCTGTTTGACTGTAGGTCATGAGACTCCCATTCCAGAGGGGACGCTTCCCCACAACCAAATGGAAAGAAA
>CAUYPK010032859.1:87500-122332 GCA_963574355.1 Loris lydekkerianus
TTAGAACTCTGAAACAATGGCAGTTGACTGGCCAAGCTTGTCAGAGTATTTATAAACACAGATTTGATGGGCTTCTACCATTCAAATTGATGTTTTCCAAAACAACCTGAAGTTAAAATGGGAACTTAACTTCCCAAGTGATTTAATCCAGGTTTGGGTTCAGTAGGAAAATTTTTTCAGTAGAAAAATATAGAAAACAGTGCTCAAGTGTAAAGAATGGAGAAGCAAACAAACAAACAAAAAATTGCAAGAATCACTGTTTCCTTCCACATTAAATCAATACAGTACATTGTTATTCTGCTCTTTTATTGAATTCTACTCTCTGAGAAAAAGTATCTCAGCACAGCAGTACAGCACTGCCAGTTCCTTTAGAATAGATTTTTTTTTTCTGTCATTAAATTGAATATACTTTCTGAAGCAACCCGCACCCTCTCAAACTTGTCCCTAGGGATTCCAGCTTCTAAAGATTGTCTACACTGGTGCAGAACCGCAAAGTCTGCACACCACAGTTTGGTAAGTTGGCTAAATTCCGCCACTGCAGTAAACATACGTGGGGACTGTGCTATTCAGCTGGCTTTGGGCAACTTTAACAAAATACAGGAGGATTGGTGAACACAAATCAAACAGGTATCTTTGTTTTTGAAATAGCAAATATTATAAGAACAAGTAACATATGAATATTCACTTTTTAAAAAAATAGACAAATTATTATTAAAGACAAAATCAAATAACTTTATTTGAACTCTCTGGGGTAAAAAAATATAGACAGAGTTCCAATGAGCTTACCAGAACTAAGGGCAAAAGCTTCAAAAACACCTGGAGTAGAAAACAATGCAAACATTGTCCTATCAGAATTTGGTGCTAGGCATCCAAAATTTTTTTAGAGGAAAACTATCAAGGTATTGAAAATAGTAATATGAACTTGCTAATACAGCATTATGACTTAGTTGTGTTGATTACTGCCCCCAATAGATTATATTTCCAGACTTTGACAACAAAGGATTTTTGTCCTATTCTGTTCACAGATGCCTTAAAAGTTGTAAGAAAGAATGAGAGAAAACGTGTTTAAATATCTATATGCAAAAGCTGCAAGGAGTTAATTGACTTTGCCCTATACTTTGTTTCTAGACAAATCTATGTCTAAGCTAGGAAAAGTGGTAGAATACATGATTCTGAAGATAATCTTTTAGAGTGAGGAATAGACAGTTAAAAACAAAACAAAACAGACTTCTAAGCCCTGGTTTATTCATTGTATATAATTAACAAGTTCTGAGATTTTTGTTGTGTTAGTGTTATATAAATTGCACTACATTACAGTTGCAGTCAAATATTTTTACTTGTAGGTTGCCTTGAAAAAGATACGGAGTTATATTGAGGAAACCAAATTAAGAAAAAAAAAAAAGGCTTGCAATTTCATGGTGTGTTGAGTTCTGGTAAATTTGAGTTGCTTTGCATTAAGAGTCAAGTCTATATGTATTAGAATAGTAGTTAACCATGTTGCCTCAATTGGATCCTTGCCCACTTTGTCAAAAGGTAAAATTCAAATAAGAAAATGAGTGTTCATAAATTGTGTCCAAATGGGACCAAATGTGCACTCGGAATATGATTAAAAAGGGCCTTTTGTGATGATACAGAGTCACAGAAAAAATTAATACTGTATGCCCACGTGTTTTATTGGGTGAAATTCTGTAAGGTGAGTTTCATAAAACAAATTTCCAGCCTGTTTGTTCAGCTGGTTTGCCCATCGCATTTAACATTTCTTACTGCACCAACACTTATTCTAACTTTTACTTTTGGTTCAAATACTAAGACAATACACTATATTTTCCATCTGCCTAGACATTCCTACAGCTTGAAGAGGAAAATGTGAGTTAAGATTAATTTCTTCAGTCAGTATTCATTTTTCATTGTTAGTACATCTTTTAAAATTTGCATTCATTAATAAGTTATCTAGACATAATTATGTAGCTAAGTCCATATAAACCTAGGGCCTAGAGACAACTGTCAAGTTGTAAACAGAAAATAATTTATAAGAAAAAAAAGGAATGGAATATTTAGTATCTATTCTTCAAGGGCCCACTTAACTATACTTTATTTATAAAGATTTGATTTTCTTCAAAAGAAGTGACCTTTTTGTTCACTGAGGTTCAATAGTCTTTGTCAAAATTTTAATATGTGTGCCCTGGATGACAGGTTCCTTGAAGAAAGGGACTCTGATTTATCTTTGCAATCCCCAGAGTATCTATCTCACAGAGAAACTTGCTCAATAAATAGGTGCTTATTATATTCTCGAGTGAATAAATTAAGACCAAATTGTTTTAATGAAATGTCTGTTTAGGAATACGTATTCATTCCATGTAACAGGGTATGTGTAAATTGACTTGAAGTAATATCATACTGCAAAAAATAGACATTGGTTGATGAATTAAAATTCTACACCTTGGCTTCTAACATAATAGTGAACATAATTCACTCTGTGGACATGCAATAAGTGCCCGTGGAAGTCTGTTGCAGGGATTAACAGAGGAGGGCTCCTCTTGGTCACCCAGGAGTGAGGTAGCACACTGGTGGCTTAGAAACTAGGCATGTTTACAGTTATATTTTGTTTGGACCTGTGTGGTGTTGAAAATATTTTGCAATTTGTTCCTGACATTTCAAAAATTAGCATTTCTACATATAAATTTGTTTTTTCAGGTTCTCTTGGACAGGTGAAAGAACTGACAATTTCTGAGTTCATTTCTTCACATGGCAACGTATGATTGGAGCTAAAACACTTAGAATACTCTATTTTGTGGGCGATGCCTGTGGTTCAAAGGAGTGAAAAAAGAATACTCTATTTTTTTAATTCAGATAATTTTGGGGTAGAAATGATTAGGTTATGTTGTTTGTGTTTCTAAAGTAAAGTTCAAGTCATAGTTGTTGAGCCCTTCATCCAGGGGATGTGTGAACCCCCTCATAACGTGCCCTTCTCACCCTCCCCCTACTTGACTATACTTGTGTTTTTCTCTCTCATAGGGGCATGTACTTGTTTTTCTACTGGTTTCATATTAGTATTAAGTACATTGGATAGTTGAATTTCATACAACATTTTAGTTGGGTATAGGTTCTCCTTTTCGCCTGCTGGCCTTCATTCAGCTGCCTAACTCCTGTACTTACTTGGGTTAGTGACATCTTCTCTGAGGCGGTTAGAAGTTACTTTAAAGATAAGATTAATCAGGCCCTAACACTAGTTGGTCAGCTGAATATTGCCTCCTCATCCCCCACACCCTCTCCCTCTAAGACTTCCCAGTCCTAATCTCCATAACCATGAATATGTTACCTTACCAGGCAAAAGGAACTGTGCAGGGTGTTAAGGTTAAGAATCTTAAGATGGGGAGACTATTCTGGAATATCTGAGAGGGCTCCGTCTAATCACATGAATTATAAATGACAGAGGAAACCAGAAGAGTGGGTGAGAGAAATATGCCTTGAAAAAGACTCAAGTTGCTGGTGCTGGCTTTGAACATGGAGTAAAGGACCTGTGAGCCAAGGACTGTAAGCAGCTTCCAGAAACTGGAAAGCAGGGAAAAAGATTCTCTTTCAGACCTCTAGAAGGAACACAGCCCTGCCAACGCTGCTCACTAAGACCTAGTTTGGATTTCTGACCTCCAGATCATAAAATTATTAATCTGTATTGTTTTAAGTCATTACATCTGTGGTAATTTCTTACAGTGGCAAAAGAAAACCAATATGATTCTCCCATAAAGTATTGTTCCCTTCAAGCTTCCCGAACCAGTAGTTACAGCTTATAGAAATGTTGATGTGGTGGCAATAAATGAAAATAATGAAAATTCAGGTGGACAACAAAGATATTGTATAACATTGTATAACTGAATTTAATTCCTAATTCCAAGCCCTCATTCTACCTTACATAAGTAATTTACTCATTTCTGGGCGTAGTCCATTCCATTTATTAATTTATTCAGTAATGTTAGGTTAATACATTGTCATCTACATTTTGCTATTCAACAAGTATTTATTGAGAGCTTACTATTCAGTTCTGTTCTAGGCACTTGGGTAAAAATGCATTGACAAGACCACAAAAGCTTCTGACCGCTTAGAGTTCATATGCATGTGGGATGCAGAAAATAAACCTAAAAGCAAATTATTAATTTAAAAAAAGTTAAAATAAGTGTGAGAAAGTAAAAGATGAGGAGGGAGGAGAGCAGTATTTGATTTTAGAGAGATATAGTATGACACACAATATATTTGGTCCTCGTCTCCACTTTCTGAAATAGACTTCCCAAATCCCTGAGGTTTCCTGAGCAATGGGAGTGTCTTTGTTGTTCATCACAAAGCTCCAAGGTCATTGAGGTCAAACAAGTCTCTCCCTGGGTTCTTCTTGTCCCAACATGGCTGGTATGGGCCCTCCTCAAAGATTTAACTGATCTTTACAGCCTTTATGAGTCTGGGGACACTCAGAGCCAACAGCAGAGAATAACTCTGACCTAAGATCACCATCCATCACTATCAATCACAACCATCTGTCACTATCAGTCACAACCAACTCTGGTAAAAGATATTTTAGCCAGAGAGTCTGGTAGTAAATGTCAGACCCTGGGGTTTAGTCTGTTCTGTGCTCTCCAATGTAAAGAAAAGTTCTCTCTAATTATTATTCCTAAGAGAGAATTGAAAACTTAAACCCAATACACACTTTCCCCAAAACTCACACTGTCAAATCTACTCCCTTGATTTATCTTTGAACTTCTATGGTGTTAGTGGTCTGGATAAATAAACCTTTTTTGCAAGATTATGTACCCTAGAAACCATTTATATCTTATATCCAAAGTGTTTTTTGGATTCCGAACAAGTTCCCCACCAACAAGTTAGTTCCCCTAGGAAGCTGGAATTGGGATGGCCATTGAAGAGGAAGAAAAGAAAGATTGGCTTTGGCTACTATCTCCAATCATTAATCATGTATTCTTCTTAAATGCAGGGTCATTCTGCCATGAGTGTATAGATTGCAGAAACACACAGAGCAAGTAGACACTGCTTGGTTATGGGTCCACGTTCTACCACTTCAGGCCACCTCTGTAAAACCCACATATCCAGGGTGCCAGATGGTCCAGAACTGCTACAAATTCCCCTAAGGAATGAGACTAAACTGATTCACTAAAATGAAAAGATTTGAGGATTTGTGTGAGAGAACAATTAGTTTTTGTTTTGTTTTGTTTTGAGACAGAGTCTCAAGCTGTTGCATTTGGTAGAGTGCTGTGACATCACAACTCACAGCAACCTCAAACTCTTGGGCTTAAGCAATTCTCTTGCCTCAGCCTCCCAAGTAGCTAGGACTATAGACGCCTGCCACAATGCCCAGCTATATTTTTGTTGTTGCAGTTGTCATTGTTGTTTAGCTGGCCCCGGCCAGGCTCGAACCCGCCAGCCTGTGTGTACGTGGCTGGTGCCCTACCCACTGAGCTATGGGCACCACCAGAGAACAATTAGTTTTGTGTAGTATTTGCAAACCTTAGAACTATATGGTCCCATTAGATTGAGTAACGGTGAAGCCTCAGGATAAAATAACCTTACTTCATGGCATTTCTTCTGAATCTGCTCTGAACTCTCTCACACACTGACCTCTTCTGATTGCACATCCCTTGAATGTCCAATGTTATTGCTGACCTTGTAGTGCTGACCTGGTCCAAGTGCCCTCTGCCCAGTCAGTCCTGCTCATTTTTAAGCACCTTTATCTTATTAAGTATGTAAAGCCCTTTATGACTTGGCCAAAACTTACTACTCCAACTGATTAATTTGGGAACACAAACTACATGAGTTCTCTGCTCATACCCTGATGTTTCAACACTTTATGAGTATGTGTACTCTGCTCCTGTATCTCACTTAAACTTCTCAACTTTCTTTACTTGGCTGATTCCTGCATATCTTCTATGACTGAGAGAAGGTACGACTTTTTTTCTGACTCTCACGGTAGTAAACTTTATTTAGATTTGTATTTCAGTTTTCTCACTGAAAACAGTGGTGTTCATCCCCACGGGAACTATATACATCCACATCCGGTCAAATTAAAGAGGAAGCCAGTGTCCAGAGATAGACAAACTGTGAATTTTTAGGGCATAATCTCCAACATTGCCCCCACTTCCAACATCACTTGCAAAGTTCAGGGGGTTTACAAAGCAACTCTTGGTTTTGATAATTCATTAGAAGAACTTACAGAATTCACTGAAGGCTATTATACTTATAGTTATGCTTTATCACAAAGGAAGAAAACAGATTAAAATCAATGATGGGAAGAGATTCAGAAGGCAGAGTCTGGGAGAATTCAAATACAAGTTATCTATTGTCCTCAAGACTCTTTATTTGCTCAGGGTCAATATTTTTCCTTGCCTACAAAGGAAGCTCACTCTAGGTGTGCTGTCTAGAATTTTCATTAAGGCATCATTACATAAGCATGATGGACTGATTGGTTCAGTGGTTGAATTCAGTCTCCAAGTCAACTAATCCCATGGAACCCAAAGCTCCAGTCCTGAACCATATGACTGGTCCTTCTGCTTTGGCCATCCCCTACCCTAGACTGTCTAGGGTAGCCGGTTCTCATGCTGAGCAAAGACACTGCTCTCAGAAGCTGAAAGCAAAGGCCAGGCCAACCATATAACTAGCTTTTGGCCACTGCCATGAGAGCTGAAAGGATGTGTGTCATTTGATGAGCTACTGTGGGTGTTACCGTATATCTTTTCTTTCTACCATGTGTTCTAGACAGGGGCTGTTCCATCAGCCTCAGTCTGTAACTATGACAAGTGAAGCATCCTTGTTTACTTGTTATGGACATGTGTAACACAAGGGAGAAACAAACCTTTGATCCTGTAAGCTCTGGGGGTGTGGGGGTCTGTGTTTGTTACCATTGTATAACCCAGCCAGTCCTGACTGATAGTCCTAAATGACAGACCCACCAGGGCTCCCTGATTAGGTTGGATCCCTTTTTGTGTGCTTTCATGGTACCACTGCAGCTTCATGACAAGGTGAAGACTAAGACTAGCTGTCCCAAATTGTTAAATCAGCCACAAAATATATCTACCTACATAGTTGGTTTTTTTTTTATAGTGTTTTTATTAGTTAACATTTTCAAATTGAGAGTTTTATATAAAAATCCAAATTTCCATCTTAAAATAAAAGTAATCTCCAAAGTGTTGTCAAATGTCCAAATCTATAAAGTAACCATTGGCTTAGCTAACTCAGCTTGCCCCTTTACACAGTACATGCAGTCACAAGAAGAAGGCAACCCCTATCAGGCCTGGTTAACTTCTTAGCTCACCTGACTTGTCTCTGTGGACATCTGAGTTTATAACTTCTTTAAATTTGTTCAATATTTATTTATGAAGGAGGGAGATGGGTAGAAGGGGAGAAAAGGATAAGCAATGTAATTCCATTAATAATCTTATTCTGTTAAAAACTTTGAATTTTTAGATAACATTAGTTGTTCTAAATAACTGAGAATAAAGGGAATCTTCGTTGGCCTAATAACAAAATGTCATTCAAAATATGTTTAAAATTACTTTTCTCTCTAGATTGATTTGTAAAATGATTTCTATTTTTCAATGATTCTCCTTTTGTCTTTGATTTTTTTTTTATTTTTCTGAACCTATTTACAACTTTGGCGGAGATAGATTTCATTAAGTCAATATATTGTTTATTTAATTAATTGATCTTTAGTGATACATAACACTAGACTGAGCTGTGCATTCCAGGCTTCAGTGTTTCACTGTAGACCGATGATTCTAGGTGAGTATTAACTGCCTAGTCTACAGTTTAACAGGTGGCTGTGGTTTGTCCTGCGACCTACTGAGTTTATCTCAGCACAGTTAAGCAGAAGCTGAAAAGAAGTACATTTTTTACATTTTCACGTAAGGTTCTTGTCTGCTTTGATGGCAGCAGTGCCAAGTTACATTTCAACATTTATATAATGAATTGTATGTAAAAATCTAAATCAAATGGGGTTTATTTCCATGTAATCCAGTAATATTCGGAAGTGACACTTGGAAGAGTGTTTCTGGTGAACCACCTCCCAAATTCCACTCATCACAGCACTTAATTGACTGCAGAGGAATTGCTTGGGAATATGTTGCCTAAAACTGATAAACTTCTCCTAATAGCAGCTGCTTCTCCCATGTCTTTACATCCACTTTCCTACACAGATGTCTGTTTTATAAACACAAAAAGTTATAAGAATTATCTATATTTCTACCTGTATTCCTAATGACGTATCCGTATGACACAGAGTTCCTACTTGGTAAGGACAGTTGGTTGGCCCTAGTTTAAAGTCAATTTGAAGACTCTTTCAAAAAATTGGGTTTCTGAAAAGGACTTTCTGAATCTTTCTGAATTGGCAATCATTAGACGCTGCACTGCACAAACAGTAAACTGTATTTTTTTAAATACTTATTCCCTTGTCACCTTTTCTCCGACTTTATTTTATTTATTTATTTATTTATTTATTTATTTATTTATTTATTTATTTATTTTTTGCAGTTTTTGCAGTTTGGGGCCGGGGCCGGGTTTGAACCCATCACCTCCCATATATGGGGCCGGTGCCCTACTCCATTGAGCCACAGGCAGCACCCCTTTCTCAGACTTTAAATAATGAATTGCTTTCTATGAGGATGGTTTTAGAAAACAGAGGCACCATTCCATTCACATCCATTTTTTCCAGTAGTGCACTTCATGAGACAGAAGGGAAAAGTTGAGAATGCATATATGTGGAACAAAATACATTTCATGAATGATTATGCATTTTGTGAAACAGCTGGAAAACGGAATGTTGATTGATACCTGGTCACTGGGGTTGTGTGTCTGTTGCCAATGAAAATGTAGCTGAAATACACAAATATTTTGAAATGTGCTGGATGGGTGGGCCCTCATTGCCAAAAAACGAAAATAAGCTGCACTATTGTTATGTAAACTCTTGTGCTATTTCCACTGCACAAACATTTTGCAGATGTTTCCCTATGAAAACATTCTGAAATTTATACTTGACTGTCTTTTCTTACCTAAAGTTGCTTTGCACTAACTGTTTCTTTCTGAATGCAGCTTACTGTTGGTCTTCGTGGTTGAACAAACGAAGGGTGAAAAACAAAATTATTTCGCTAGAAGTAATCTAGCTTATGTTATTGACATTGCAATGCTAACAGTTTAATCTCTACCACAGATAAACGGCAGTAATTCAAGAAAAACAAATGCACAAAAGAACGCAAATGGAGTCATTGCGGTTCTGAAATCTGCTTGACTATTTTAATTATGCCTACGTGGGATCAGTGCCCCTAAATGTTGTTTGTAAGATTATCTCATAACCATGGTCTTTCTCCATTACAGCAAGAACTTTCATGCTTGGTCGTAGTTTGGCAGTTCAGAATGAAGTTGTGGTAGGGGAGAGAATATTCCCTCCAAGGAGAAATTTAGAGTTGGTAATCTCTAATCTCCACAGAGTATCTTGAATCTATGCTAGAAAAGGGGTCCATCAACAAATTGGGAAGTGGAGAAAAATGACACAGATGAATGTTTAAAACATGTCACATAAAAATCAACTATCATTATACATAAAAGGTAATGAAATTGATGACTCATCTGAATTATAAAGACTCACAAACAAAAATATGCCTATATCCCTTTCAGATTATGGTTAAGAATCTCAGACAAAGACTCCATTCAGCTGCTTACAACTGGTATAACCTCAAACATTGTAGTTAATTCGTCTAAATCTCCACATCCTTATGACGTAAAAAATATTAATTGTTCACTGTTCAGTATTTACTACGTGCCAGACACTGTTTATGATCTGTATCACATGAAATCTCATATTATCATTTCCATTTTAAAATACAATGAAACTGAGGCACAAAGGGGTTCAGAATTTATTTTAATATTTAGCAAATGGTTATGTAGTGGTTCTTATGTGCAAAATCCTTTCCTGGACACTTTTTAAATATTAATTCATGCAGCCTCTATTAGGTAGAAACTATTTTAATGCTCATTTCATAGATGAAGCAACTGAGGCAGAGACAGGTTAAGTAACTTGCACAAAATCACAGTAAGTGGTGGAGTGAGGATTTGAACCTGCATGGCCTGATCCTAAGCATATTCCAAAATCACTAAGTATTGTTGCTTCTTGGGGCTACTGTGAGGATTGAATGGTATCATGTTGGCACACGATAATGGTAAGCATAACAGAATGTTAACTATTTATTATTATGAATTTATTGGGAAGGTTATGGAAATTATCACCTAAGACGATGACAAATCAGAAATACCAGTGACACTGAGGAGCTAGAAACCACACATTTTTTAAATCCTGCTTTTTCAGACCTAACAGGAAGGTTAGTGAACTGGAAGAGAGTGAAGCAAGGGGAGGAACAGAAATGAGGTCAGACAGTTATCCAATCACATATAGCCTTGTAGACCATTATAAAGACTGACTTTTGTTCTTTCTGAGTGAGATGAAAAGCCATTGGTGAGTTTCGAGCAAAGTCATAAAATGATCTGACTTAAACGTTTTAACAGGATCACTCTGGCAGCTGTGTGAAGAAAAGAACTGCAGGGAAGCAAGGGCAGAAGTATAAGGTACTATTATTTCATGAGGCTGAGAGAGGTTATGTAAATTGTCCAGGGTCTGTCAAAGAGTCAGTAGGCATCAAACAGGGTTTCCAACTCAGGCCTGCGTGAGTTAACCATACATGATGCCGAATGAGAGAATGATGATGAAGGCTTTTAAGTCTTCATATTGGATCCGGACGCAAAGTGTGATATTTTTCTCCGAATCCGTGGCTAGAAAAAAAAATGTATTATGTACAGTCAGACAAAATTTTAGTTTTCTCAGCAAGTTTCCTCATTATTTGGAAAAGATCTATGATAGCTAATGCAGCTTCTGATCACATATCTATTTGTAACCAGGTAATATTGAGCAAATCATTATCATTTTTTTTTTTCCAGAGACAGGTCTAGCTGGGTTACTGAGACTGGAGTGTAATACATGTGTGATGATAGTACATTACAGCCCTAACTCTTAAGTTCAAGATATCCCCCTGCCTTAGCCTCCCAAGTAACTGGGACTATAGATACCTGCCACTGCCTCCAGTGTATATATCTCTTTAATAAGGGCTTTTCACCAGATGAGCCAGAAATGTACCTGATGTCTGATATACCAAGGCAGAAACTATCTGTCCTCTAACTCAAGGTCTGCTCGATAAATAATAGTTGGAATACTTAATAAATTACATTAAAAATTAAGATTAAAGGGTTTTTTAAGTGTTTAGAACTATATTATTTGCAATCAGGCAAAAAAAAAAAAAATTTTTTTTTCAGCTGTGTCCTACACAAACAAAGGAATGGGAATCTCTCCTGTGCCTTAATGTCCCCCTCAGGGAATTTGGCCCTGAAGTAGGTTGGCCCATCTGCAGCTCCACAGTACAGCAGTGATAACAGAGATCCCAGTTTGGAGGGACCCATCCCAGGAGTCCTGGGGCCCATGGTTGCAGGGGTCTGTTCCCACCCCATTTCTGTCCCTGATGCCTCTGGCATCAGAAGAAGCTCTTGCTCAGGGGCTGGTTCAGTTTTGATCTAGCACCAGCTTCTCCTTCTGGTGATTCTTCTGCCACTCTGCCTCCATCCCGTGTGGCAGTCCATGAGTGGCAGTCACAGTCAGGAGGTCCTCGTAATTTGCATCTTCTTTGCACAGCTGGCAGATATACTCCACTCGTAGGAAAATGTCTCCCAAATGATAGTCATCTGAATAATCAGGCTGAGGAACATCTGCTTTCAGGTTGTCATGAAATGGGAGAAAAAAGCAGTTTGGTTGGGACATTTTTATCTCTGTAGATTCTGTTAAGGTTCCAATTATTTTTGTTGTCAACAAAGCTGATCCCAAGGTCAAATTTCTGGAAACTACTTTCTTACAATTTAGATTTTCTTGCAAAATGGTCCTCTCCTAATGGCTATGACTTGCTTCAGATTTCTAGTCACCAAACTCCTTGTCAAGGTTCCCAAAAATCAGCTCTAACATTATACTTATCAACTATGTAAAGGGAAGATATTACGTCCTTAGTTGGGGATAACACCAGGGAGGTCTAGCAAGGAAGTCAGGTGGGAACTAGAGCAGCATTCGAATCCTGCAAGCACAGAGTAAAATCTCACAGGATTGTTATTAGTCCAGGTAATTAACACCAGTGACCGTAACAAACAGCTCCCAAATTTCAGTGGCTCAAACCTCATGTAAGTTCATTTCTCTCCCACTTCATAGTCCCCTGTGTGCTTCATGGCTCTCATGAGCAGCTGTTTTCTGAACAGCAACTCAGTCACACAAGCTCCTTCCACCTTGTGGGTCCCCATTTTCTGGGGTCACTATGAAGTCCTTTGGGGGGGGGGCATCTACATTTAACATACCAACGAGTAAGAGGGAAAATGTGAATATCCACGTGATTCATGTGGGACCGCTTCCAGGACAAGTTGGAGAAAGGAGGTCTAGCAAGGAAGTCAGGTGGGAACTAGAGCAGCATTCGAATCCTGCAAGCACAGAGTAAAATCTCACAGGACTGTTATTAGTCCAGGTAATTAACACCAGTGATCGTAACAAACAGCTCCCAAATTTCAGTGGCTCAAACCTCATGTAAGTTCATTTCTCTCCCACTTCATAGTCCCCTGTGTGCTGCATGGCTCTCATGAGCAGCTGTCTTCTGAACAGCGACTCAGTCACACAAGCTCCTTCCACCTTGTGGGTCCCCATTTTCTGGGGTCACTATGAAGTCCTTTGGGGGAGGGGGGCATCTACATTTAACATACCAACGAGTAAGAGGGAAAATGTGAATATCCACGTGATTCATGTGGGACTGCTTCCAGGACAAGTTGGAGAAAGGCTATTCCATTGAATTACTTCACTGAACTCAGTCCCACGGACAGCCCACTTGGAAAGGCGTCTGAGTGAATGCTGGCAATCTCTGCCTTGAGAACTACAACCCTGAGGGATGAGGCAGAGAACAGAGCTGACTTCCAGTGCTAAGTGCTCAGAAAATACACATTTCCCAGCAAAGCTGAGTCAGTTGCTGACATATTGAAATACTTATATATCACTTGGTAAATATTTGTGCCTTGAGCATATTGGTAATTGGGTAAGGTAGTTTTTCTTCAACTAAAATATTTATATACTTCAATCAACTTTACATCAACAATAAAGACAAAAATAAACAATGTGAGAGAAAATTGGTGACAGAAAAAGCAGTAAGTGGACACAGATGAGAGATCTTAATAGAAGTAAGTAACATTTTACTTGGGTACTTACTTAAAACTATTTATTTGAACTGTCCATTTAACATTCCTGGCCCAGCTTATAATGATCCTCTCTTAGGTCTTCTTTAATACTTCCCTCCTGACAGACAATATTAATTGACCTCTTATCTGTGTTTCCATAGCATTTATACTTATCTAACGAGGATAAGCTTGTGTAAATAGCATTTTAAACTACTGTAGACCTTACCTTATTACACAGCTCCTATTTGTTTGTGTGTGAATTCTAGAGGACCCAATAAATATTTTAGCTCAGAGTGAATAGATAATAAATCTTTAATACATACAAATCTGACTAGGCTGCTTTTTCTGCTCAAAATGTTTTAGTGCATTTCCCCTGTTCCGGAGATAAAGTTCTGGTCCATACTTTTCACTCTCCCTTTCTTCGTTCATACTTTATAATTCAGCCATAATGAACTTCTTTCAGTTCTTCAAAAGACTCAACCTATATCACCTTTTGGAACTGAGGTTCTCTTTGCCTAAAATCTTTCCTATCCATTTTCACCTGGCTAATTGCATTTTCAGCCAAGGCACATTGTCATTTGTGAATTTGAGCATTCGATGCTTGGAAAGATCCCGAGTATCTTCTTCCATATCAACCAGTACTTAGAGTAGTACATATTATTGTGTATTATAATTGCTCATTTAATAAGCTTCTTTCCATTAAGCCAAGTTCTCCAGAAAGGAAATTTCATGTCTATTAAAAACCATATTTCTCTATTTCCAAACCAGTGCCAGGCACATACTAGGTAATAATTAAATATTGGTTGAAAAATGAATTAAAAATGTACATTGGCGTTAATTATAATTTGTTCCATTAACATTTATTGAGAGGCAACCATGACCTACATGCACTCTTTCAAACTCTACATTTAAGTATCCAATTTTTTTTTTTTTTTTTTTTTAATGAAAACTGCTACCTTCCACTACTTAGGACAGAATATCAAAACCCATCTCAATACTTCTTTCCCATAAAACTTCTATCATCACAAACATACCACCCTCAACACCCCACATACATGCACCAACAACCACTCAAACCTGGTTTTCATCTTTATTTCCCTACTCCATCTCTTCCTCAGTAAATCAGGCTTAAAAATCTCAAAAATCTTTTTTAACAGTTCTCTCAGATCTCATTAGTTACTAAGCCCAATAGATTTGACCCATGAAAGATATCTTGAATCCGTCCTTTTCTTCCCAGTCCTACTGCTACTCTCATAGTTCAGGTTCTCATTACTTGTCACCTGATCTAATTCAATAGCCTCCCAGGGTGTCTCTTCACTTTTATTCTCTTCCTCTTCCCATCTGCTTTACACATTTCAGCCAGAGTAATTGACCCAAGGTCAGTTCATTCCCCTACTCAAAAACCTTCAGTGACTCCCCATTTTTAACCAAAAAGAGCAGCAAATCCTCAGCCTGGCATTCAAAAGCTTATATAATCTGGCCCCAATTTATTTTATATTTCCCTGTCTTATGTTATAGTACTGCCCCTCATTGGAGCCAAACTGGTTTTGTTTTCATTCCCAGAACTTGCCTTGCACTTTCTTACTTTTATGCTTTACTCGTGTTCTTTCTGCTAAGTCTGACCTCTCTTCCTTCCTACAAACCTGCTGTCTTCTCTCACCTCTCTCCATAGGGAGCTTCATGTCACACCACATGGGTGCTTTACAAATAGAATGGATGAAGGATAGTTAAGCAATTCACTTCTGAATATCTTGGTTAGAGAGTTTGCTAATATTTTCTTTCTTTTTAAAATTCTTTTCTTCTTTTCTTTTTTCCATATTAATTATATATTTTATTAGTTCTATAATATTACTTATTCAGGGTGATCAGAACTTCTCTTCTATTTCTGTTAGCTTAGGGTTTAGGTTCTTTTCTTTATTGATTATATCATAGTATGAAGAGCTGAATCATTTAGTATAGCATAAAAAGTCCAAAACTCGTTTTCTTAAGCAAACAAATATATGTAACTTTTAATAGAGTATCCCACCCTCCGTTTTTGGTAGATTGAAGATATGAGAAGTATTTTAAAATTCAGTGAATTATATTCACTGACAATAAATGTGACACCCACACAAGAGACAGCACTAATGCTTATAATATAGATGAGCTAGTAAACTTATTTCCTCTATCATTTGTTATAATTCCTTTCACCTGTGGTTATTTAAGCATTCCCCCAAAAGGAATATTGCAAAATATGACTGTCACTCATTATTCTGTAAAATTTATTTTCTTTAAACTTAAAATTTGGAAAAAAATTTAAAATTAAAGAGAACTTCTAGTTCTGATCACATGTAGTTTCCTGTCATAAATAAGGAAAAAGCTTGACAAAATGAATGAAACAACTACCGTCAGACATTAGATCACTGGTTACCCAGAACTACGATCACTAAAAGAATAGAAATAAAAGAGGTACGTTCTATATAAAGACACTAGTAGAATAGAGAACCAAAGCAAATCTTGGCAGCCTCACAAAGTTGAAGAGATGGGATCATAATTCAGCACAACTGAATCGGCTGAAATTTGGAGGACAACGATATCAGAGAGAAAAAAAAGTTATAGAAATATATGGTTTCATGATGTTTCTTAGAAGTCTTACTTTTTTGGTCAACTTCTAAGTTGTACATGTGTTACTGTGAGATGCTTTGAGGCTGGGCAAAAAGATACATTGGAAAAATAACTGTTGTTGGAGATTAAAAAGTGAACAATTCCAAAAGTACACAATGGACTGGGATAGATTTAAGTTTTAACTAGCCACAGTGGAGAAATTAAATGAACATTTAGGATTTTGGTAGAGACACCTGATGGGCCATGCCCTGTTAGCAAGACTGAAAATAGCACCAGAATAGAGTAAAACACACGTTATGCCTATCACAGCAAAACTGAAAAATAAATCTGTAAAAATCAGGATGATCATCAAGATGATTTCACTATTTTCAATATATTATTCAATACTATGTAAAGAAAACTTTAAAATTCAGAAACTCAGCAATAGAATATTTGTAATGTCTAGCATCCAAGAAAAAATTTCTAGACATAAGAAGAAACAAGAAAACACGGCCATAATAAAGAGAAAAATCAGTTTTAAATAGACCTCAAATTGATGTAGAAGACTAAATTAATAAGCAAGAACTTTAAAAGAGCCACTGTTAATGTAGCCAAAAATTTAAGTGAAAACATGAGTATTAAGAGGAGCGATATGGAAGATAGCAATAGAACCAAATAGAACTTGTATAACTAAAAATGAAATATACTATCTGAAATGAAATAGTCACTGGGCATGCAACAGATTGAACAGGTTCAAGATTAGTGAAGGTAAAGACATAGGAGAAACCACGCAAAATAAAGTACAGAGAAGAAAAAAAGCTAAAAAAAGAACAGAACTTCCCTGACTTTTTAATATTAAGCATTGTGTTTGAATTAATATTGTCAAATTATTTAATAAATCTGATAAAACCAACACACTCAACAGATATAAGAAACCAAACAAATCTCTTAACAGATAAATATAAACATATCTATAGCCAGGTATGTAAAAAACAAAATGCGAAAAGCAAATAATAATGAAACCATCCTAAAAGCACCAAGAGAAAAAGACCCATTACAGAGTACTGAAGAGAGCAAACACCATCGACACCTCATAGAAAACTGAGAAGATACGCAACAGGACGCTTTAGTGTGTGCAAGGAGAAAAATAATATTAACCCAGAATTCTGCAACTAATTAGTGTATATTGATCAAAAGTAAAGGCAAATAAAACCCTTTTCAACCAAACACAGCTAAAATGACTCATTTTCACTAAACATGAACAACAAAAAAGACAGAGAATTCTTTAAACTGAAGGAAAATGATCCAAATGGAAACTTAAGACTACCAGAAATGATAAATGTGTTGGGAAATATAAAAAAGCATTTTTTTCCTCTCATGTTAGACTACTTTAAAATATAATTGACTTTTAATACATAAAGAGAAGTAAATCCATGACAAAGTAGCATGCCATAGAGGCAGGGTAAATATTAATAGGAAGAGTTCTGGATTATATGTAAATTAGCATATTATATTTGTAAATAGACTCTATGTTAAAGACAGTAGTGGAGATAAAATAGAATGCTAAAAGATTTCAAAAAGATAAGGGAAAACTTTGCAAACGCACAAAGAACAGGAGAACTAATAGAAAACAAATAAGAATATTGTAGACTTAACTTTGATGATATTGATAATAACATTAAATGTAAATGTTCTAAACAAGCTGAATTAAAAATTAAGACCCAATTTTATGACATCCATAAGAAACTTGATTTAAATGAAAAGGCAAAGATGCATGTTAAATGAAAAATGTGATAAAACATACAACATGAAAACACTAATCATAAGACAGCGTCAGGGGCTATATCAAACAAAGTAGAATTCAAACAAGAAATATTTTCTGATATAAAGAGACATGGTAAATAATGGCAAAATGTGAGCTAATTCAAAAGATATGACACTAAATATACATGCGCCTGCATGTCTCAAACAGTGACCTTCAGTTTTTAAAATTAATATCTTTTTAAAACTAATTCTAACATTTTCCTAGACATGATATATATAAGGCAGACATAATAACATCAAATTTGATATTAGGTTATAAAAAGGTATCTGGAAAATTCCCTAATAGAATTAAGTTAAACATATAATTTTAAATATTCCAGTGAAAATAGGAGAATATTTAAAACTAAACAAAAGTAAACTAAAACTTAATAATGTGTGGGATTTAGGTATAAATTTATCAACAATTTATAAACTTAAATGCTTACATCAAAAAAGATATTTAAAATCAATGTTGAATCTTTCATATTAAGAAGCTATGGAGGAAAGAGTGAATTAAACTTAAGGGAAGTAAACAAGTAGAGACCAAGATAAGAGTTGAATTCAGGGAAATAAACAATAAAGAAGCTAATTGAGTTTTCTAAATGCTTCATAAAAATAATATGCATTTACCTAGTCTGATAAAGAAAGAAAAGAGAAAACATAAATAGTACATATTAGGAATGTAATAATAACATTACATGTGCTATAGAAATTATAAAAAAGTTATATAGAAATAATATTATGGATTATTTCATATGAAGAAACTTGGTAATATAACAAAATGATAGTTAGAAGCAGCCTGTGCCATGTGCTGTAATTGGGGGAGGGAGAGGTGGCAGGGCTGGCGAGGCAGTGGCCCAGCAGGCTTGCTTTGCTCCCCTGTTCCCATGCCATACTACTCTTGTATAATGCACATATTTATTTTTCCCTCAAAAATTAAGCAAAAATGTATTGCACTATACACAGAAAAATATGGTACATAGGCAATAAAACACTAGCCATTAAAATATAGTAAATTGGACTTTACATAATTAAAAGAAAAATCTGCTCTTCCCAACAATACTCAGAAAATGAAAGGCAAGCTACAGACTTGGAAAGTAGATTTCTTTCTTTAAATTTTATTTTTTTTTGTTTTTGTTTGCAGTTTTTTTTGGCCAGGGCTGGGTTTAAACCCACCACCTTCTGCATATGGGGCCAGCGCCCTACTCCTTTGAGCCACAGGCGCCTCCCCTTTAAATTTTATGGTAAATTGACAAATTATAGCTATTTATAGTTAAGGGGGACAAAATGATGTGATGATATATGCCTACAATGTGGAATGATTATATCAACTAGTTAACATACTATCATGTCAAATACTTACCATTTTTTGTGGTAAGAACATTTGAAATTTACTCTCAGCAATTTTGAAACGCACAATGCATTATTATTAACTATAGTCACCATGTTGTGCAATCCATCTCAAAATACTTATTTCTCTTCTCTAACTGAAACTTTGTACCCTTTGATCAACATGTCTTCGTCTTCATTACCCCCAGTCTCTGATAACCATGATCCGATTCTCTATTTCTGAGTTCCATTGATTTAGATTCCACATTCATGGTAAGTGACATCATGCAGTATTTGTGCTCCTGTGCCTCACTTATTTTATTTAGCATGATACCTTGGAGAGTGTATATCTAATACATACATATGAAAAACTTTGTGTGCAGAATATGCATTAAAAGTACTTTATAACTCAATAATAAACAAATAAAAATCCCAGCTTTAATAGGCAAAACATTTGAACTGACGCTTCACAAAAGAAGGTACAAAAATGGCCAAGAAGCATATGGACAGTTGTTCATTAGTCTTCTAAGAAATGCAAATTAAACCACATGGAAATACTCCTACCTAGTTACAGTACCTAAATCAAAATGAACTGACAATCTCAAGTTTTGGCAAAGGTGGAAAGCAATGAGAACTCTCATCTGTAGCTGGTGCCAATGTAAAACAATGACGCAAGTTCAGAAAACTCTTCGACACTTTGTTATGAAGTTATATGTACATATAACCCAGCAATTCCTTTTCTAGCTATTTACTCTAAAAACATGAGTCCACAAAAGAAAAGAACATAAATATTCATAGTGTGGTTGTTCAAATTGTCCCAACATCAAAAACATCCGAGACACTTATCAAAAGGCGAATGGATGATTAATAAATTTTGATACGTTCATATGATTTATATAGGGGAAAACTACTCAGTAATATAAAATAAATAAATAAAGTATTTACCACTAATTAACCCAACAACTTGGATGTATCTAAAAAAACAAAAGCAAAACAAGCTTGAGATTTTGTTTTGTTTATAGATTGTAACAACGTAAATCAATGTATTTGTTTAAACACTTAAAGCTGCATTTTTATCCAGGCATATTGTGATTCTTTTAATTACATGGATAATTATGTAGATTAATATAATTTAAGAAGAAAAAGAACTAGCCGGGATACATATCACCAAAATCAAGTCTGTTCTAGCCTCTGTTGTTCAGCTGGTAAGATACAGCTACACAGCCTTTCACCCATAGTATTAGAACTATGCCAGAGAAAGGAAGACTCCCTGAGGAGACACTTTTCAGCTTCATTTTTGACAGCAGCATTCTTGGCCATTATACCCGTTAGTTCTCTACATTTTCATCCTTTTTCTATAATCATCTCACAAGAGAGTATGATGTCATAACTATGTCAGAGGAGGTATGTTTTCATCAGTAAGTTCCTAATGAGCTTTATTTGGAAATGTCTACCCATAAAATCTAGGCTTGTTAATAGATCATCTCATATTGTCTATAATAATTGGAAAATATTAACATCATATATACACCACTTTCAATGTTTCTTTCTGAGGAGTGTCTGAATTTCATTTCCCTGCTCATGCATTGTTTCTCCATGGATGGAGATCACTCACACTGAAGAAATTATTTTTTACATTATGTAAAAATTCAACATAATTACACATTAATTTCTCATCTTTATGTACATAATATGTACATGCTACTATATATATAATATATATCATATGGTCATTTTCATACTTAGGTAATTTATTATCATAACATTTTAGTCTATGGAAAAATTATTATATGGTCTTGGGGGAGGAACACATTTATAAGAGGAACTTTGCCTGACAAATGCAATTAGTGTAACCTGATTCTTTGTACCCTTCATGAATCCCCAACAATAAAAAAATTAGTGTATGGTATATTAATATATTTTTTGTAAAAAATGCAACATCACACTGCCAAATGTAGGTCCTGAGAAAATTATGATAATGTGAAGGAATTGGGAAGTATGAAAAGTAGAGAGAAGTTGGACCAATATTTATTTATATATCAAAAAAGAATGTGAGACAATCCCTCCGTAGATCTCTTGTGTTTTGGTATGTCTTTTGAAGAGATACATTATGTGCCTTCATTTCAGACTATCTTTTTAAAATGTTTGTAAAAAGAACCACCTCAGAAGATCCAGATAGCATCTTTCTCTAGAGGGAAGAGAAGGTTTGTTTATTTCCCATTACAATAAAAATAATTGCTTCTTCTAAAGCAAAATCAAGCATATTTGCTTACCATTTAAAAAGCTTTGGGTTCTCTAAGCTCAGGATTAATCTCCCGTAATGTTCCTGCTGCACATACTGGTATCACCTGCCCTCTTCCCATCAGCTGGCAGAAAATGAAACTTGTATAGTTAGTGTAAATATTGATATTCTAGCTATTATTACTGCAGGAGTAACAAACTGTTATTTTTTCTTTACTCACATTTCTGAGGGAGTTATTATATTTAAAGAAATCACAAACTCCCTCTTCAGCAGAAGGTTTTCCTGTATCCGTCCTACTGGTAAAATTCCTTCAGCACAAGAAAACTAAGAAGGTTTGATATTAAGAAAAGATAAAATATAAAACAAAGTATTATTTTTTCAAGATCTTTAAAGTATGACAGTGGAGCTTTAATAGGGATTGCGTTAAAATTATATATTGCTTTGGGTAGTATGGACATATTAACAATGTTGATTCTTCCCAGCCATGAGCATGGTATGTTTTTCAATTTGTTAACATTTTCAGCTATTTCTTTTCTTAGAGTTTCATAGTTCTCTTCATAGATATCTTTCACATCCTTTGTTAGATAAACTCCAAAATATTTCGTCTTCTTTGGCACTACTGTGAATGGAATAGAGTCCGAACTGCTTTTCAGCTTGACTATTGTTGGTATATATAAAGGCTACCGATTTATGAATGTTGATTTTGTAACCTTAGACAATGCTGTATTCCTTGATCACTTCTAATAGTTTTGTAGTAGAATCCCTGCTGTTTTCCAGGTATACAATCATATCATCAGTGAAGAGCAAAAGTTTGATCTCTTCTGACCCTATATGGATACCCTTGGTTGCCTTTTCTTTCCTAATTTGGATGGCTAAAACTTATAGCCAAGACATTACTCAGAAATAAAAACAAAGCAGGAGGAGTCATGCTACCAGACCTCAGACTATACTAT
Organism: Loris lydekkerianus; assembly: GCA_963574355.1. NCBI lineage: Eukaryota > Metazoa > Chordata > Mammalia > Primates > Lorisidae > Loris > Loris lydekkerianus. The sequence goes on from CAUYPK010032859.1 coordinate 109,695, forward strand.
AAATCGATGGTGATCAAAACAGCATCAAAAACAAAGAAGTAGATGTCTGGAACAGAATAGAGAACCAAGAGATGAATTCAGCTACTTACTGTTATTTGATTTTGACAAGCCAATTAAAAACATTCAGTGGGGAAAAGATTCCCTATTTAATAAATGGTGAACAGGCTGGCAACCTGTAGAAGACTGAAACTGGACCCACACCTTTCACCATTAACTAAGATAGACTCTCACTGCATTAAAGATTTAAACTTAAGACATGAAACTATAAAAATACTAGAAGAGAATGCAGGGAAAACCCTTGAAGAAATCAGTCTGGGCGAGTATTTTATGAGGAGGACCCCCAGGGCAATTGAAGCAGCTTCAACAATACGACCTTTTTGGAAGGAAATATGGAGAATCCTCAAAGAACTCAAATTAGACCTCCCATTTGATCCTGCAATCCCATTACTAGGCATCTACCCAGAAGAAAAAAAATCATTTTATTGTAAGGACATTTGCAATAGATTGTTTATTGCAGCTCAATTTACAATCGCCAAAATGTGGAAAAAAACCTAAATGCCCACCAACCCCAGAATGGATTAACAACCAGTGGTGTGTGTATACCATGGAATACTATTCAGCCATAAAAAGATGAAGATTTTACATATTTTGTATTAACCTGGATGGAGTTGAAACATGTTCTTCTTAGTAAAGTCTCACAAGAATGGAGGAGCAAGAAACCAAAATACTCAATTATAATCTGAAGCCAGTAGATGATCTAATACACACCCACATAAGAGAAAAACTCAAATCAATTCAAGGTGGGGGGTGGGGGGTGGTGGGTGGGGGGCGGGGGAATGAGGGAGCAGGGAGAGGGGAGGTGTGAAGGGGATAGGCGTGTTCCCACTTAAAGGGCACAATGTTAGGACATACGGCACACTTCTTGAGGTCAGGACACAATTATAAGAGGGACTCTACGTAATAAATGTAAGCATTGTAACCTAATTCTTTGTACCCTCAAAAAAAAAAAACTGAAACAATTTTAAGAAATAAATACAATCAGTGTAAACTGGTTCTTTGTACCCTCCATGAATCCCCAACAATAAAAAATAAAATAAAATTTTTAAAAAAGAGAGAGAAACCTGGTCAGATAATAGGGGTTACCAGGTATCAAGGGTAAGGTGTTCTTATTAAACTGACTTAGCAGACTTCTTGCTAAAAGTAGAATATACAGGATTTACACAGATGGTTGTAGGAGAAGGTTTGGGAGCCTGACTAAAGTTTGGTCAAGTAAAGAATCTTTATAACTGTCTAGCTAATCGCACTCCTTTCATATAATTATCAATCTTCTATCTCCTTTTTTTCAGGGTGGTTTGGTTTATTTGAAAGAAGTAGCTACAAACCCTACCCCTCTCCAAAGTACCTATTTTCCTGAGGCTTTGATAGATGATTCTCAATAAAGAACTAGGGGTCCAAAGCCACCTAGAATCCATAGCTGCTTCCTATCATTGGTGAAAATGGCACATGAGTGAACCAGAACAAAAAGAGATATTTTAGTCTACCTCTTTCTGGGAGGCAACAGACAAACTTCCCTCTAAATAATCCTTTCGTATGACCCTTCAACCTAACACAGTGGTTCTCAACCTTCCTAATGCCGCGACCCTTTAATACAGTTCCTCATGTTGTGGTGACCCCGAACCATAAAATTTAGTTGCTATGGTTGGGGGTCACCAAAATATGAGGAACTGTATTAAAGGATTGTGGCATTAGGAAGGTTGAGAATCACTGATTACTGCAGCCACACAAATGTCTTTATTCTTACCTCATTCAGTCTCTTACTTACTCCTTCAACAAGTATGAATTGAGCACAGAAGAGAGACCAGAGTCCTCCTGAGTCAGGAAAATGAGTTTCAGAGAGAGAATGTGACCACCAAGAATGCAGACCCAGTGAACGGCAGAGTCCAGAAATAACAAGAATAAAATGACTCATTTTATTTTAATTCCCTGGGTTCTTGGAAGCAGTTTGCTTTGGAGTGAAGATACCATGTGAAACGGGTCGATGGATCTGAAGGGAGACATATGCTTTCAAATAACAAACAAGAAACCATTTACAAGGAAAGAAAAATTGAAGGGCAGAAAGTAATGAATCACCATTGCAGGTCGGTGCAAAAAGAAAAATTAGTTCATAAAAATGCAGTTGGATAAATAATAGGTTATTTCATCATGTAAATATATCCCAAAATAACTTTATTGAAACGAAAACATCTATCGCAGCCTAAACTATTCATCACACTAACGTATATCTAGAATCCTAACAAATTTATGAAAATGTTATATTCCATAATCTTCCTGATCCGATGCAAATAAATAGTTGTGCTTCGACTGTCTTGTTATGAAATGATTAATCACAGCTGCCAAAGGCAGGCAAGAAGGTAATTTTGATTTTTCACATTGTGGGTGGCATTTAGGGGCGTCTCCAAGGACTTGTCTCTAAGTATTGGACCTTCGGAAGGAAGATCTTATTTCTCTGCCTCCCCCAATGTGGGCCAACTCGGAAAAGAAGCATCATTATCACTTTTAAGCGGAAAACTGCTTTTGCCAGCTGAAGAAAGTCAAAAGGTTGTTAATGGACACAAGAAATCAGGAGAGAAAGGAAAGAAAGTGATATTCACTGTTGCTATTTATTTTATCTTCACAACACCCCAAGAGATAAACTATTATTATAACCACAATTGAGGAAATTGAGGCTAAAATTTTCCCACATCACCTAATGATTGGCTTAGCAGTAGGGAAACTTACCTGTCCAGGTTTGCCCAACATGCGCCCAGTTTAGGCTCTGAAAGTCCAAAGTCTGGGGAAACTTTGTCAGATCCGGGCAAACGGAGACATCTGGTCACCATACCCAGCAATTCACCTGATTTCAAAGCTCTGTCCTGTTTATATGTGTACCTAACCACCACCTCTAAGAAAGCCTACAGGCCACATTTTGGTGGCAAAACCTCTTTGAACTTGAACAGAGGATAAGATTTTGATACCAGATTTACTGCTCACCCTAGAAGCTGCATGCACTTGGGTGAGACTATTAAATCTCAGGATTTCTGTTTTTTCAACAGTAAAACAGAGGAGGGAAAAGTGGAGATTAAACTAAATTATCTCTGCACCTACTTTCAGCTCCAACATCTTGCAATTCTAATTGAGTTCTCCCTGCCTGGTATAGACCATCCCGTAACTAAAGAATGGAGGCAATAAACCCCCCTTCCATCTCTATAAAATCCTGTCCAATTACCTTTATAATTAGAAAAAATGTTTTTTTTTTTTTTCCCCCTTTTACTTTAGAAATCTTGTTCCTTTTTTTTTTTTTTTTTTCATTTTTTTAAAGAGTTTGTTTTGGGAGAGAATCTGGTTTCTGTAGGGGAAAAAAAAAGTTTCTGGCTGAAACTGTGAATTTTGTAACTGCAAGCTCTTTCAAAGTCAAGAAGGCTGGCAGTGAAAGGATGGTTGCTAAGGAGACAATTGTATTTAAATTATCAGCTCACAATAGACCCAGCAAAGATATTGATTGGATGTGAGAGGGTAAAATTATTTTTCTTCAAACTAGAGAAAAACTGAGGGTCTGACTAGGGCTGTAGGGTTGGCAGACTTGTGGTCTGATTGTACTTTTTTCTTTGTTTAATTGGAGATGCTAAGAACAGAAGAACAGATATGTGCTTTATGTTCTCTAGAATAGTCTCTCCCTCAAGTTCACTGAAACTGGGAGAAACAAATACATAAAGAAGGAAAATTTGTTGTGCTCACTAAGAAAACTAATACTTCAAGGGGAAGTTCTCCTAACAGTCCCAAAGCCAGCATATATAAGAAACTAACTATAGTAGAAACACTCATAATCTTCTTTCAACATAAGAAAGAATTTTTCTAAGTAATTCACTATGAAGCCTTATAAGAACCCATGACATTATTATTATTATTCCCATTTTTCAGACGAGGAAGCTGGGACAGATTAAACAAGTTGTTGAATAGTATCCAGCAGAGCTGAGATTTGAACACAGGCAGCTTGACAGCAGAATCTATACTCTCATCTCTACATCAAGCTGACTTTTTGAGATTTTTGAGCCTGGATTGGCATAAAAACCATATAGCCTATTTAGACAAACTCTAAACAAACAAACAAAAAAAAAAGTGTCTTTAGCTAAAGACATCAGCTGGAGAAAGTGAGAGGTTAAGGACCAAAATTGAGAGATTATTCCCAGATGTGAATAAAAAGAATCAGAGTCCAGGTTCTGTGTGGGCAACCTGGCCCTTATTCCATTTGGATGTAATGAAGTCCCTCCCAAGTAGCTGGGACTACAAGCACCTGCCACAATGCCTGGCTATTTTTTGTTGCAGTTGTCATTGTTGTTTAGCAGGCCCAGGCTGAGTTTGAACCCACCAGCCTTGGTGTATGTGGCTGGCGCCATAACCACTGAGCAATAGGTGCAGAGCCAACATGTATTATCTTTACCAATGAGTTTTCTGATAGAGATATATTCATATTGCTTATTTATGCATACATAGGTGTGTATGTGTACACACACAGATAGAGATAAGATGTAGAAATACAGATAAAGATATAAATACTAATATACCCCAAGTGTTCCTAGAGTGCCCTTTTCTCTTGTGGATCCTTTGGGAAGGGGAGGCACCTCTGGGACCCCTACCTAGTCTTGACTCCAGTTTTCTGCTCAGATCTCACATCTGGTTATGTGAAACCCTTTGTGCTTTGCAAGGTGCGTGCTCATCTGTTTGATCCTTACAACAACCCTATGAAAGGAGAAAGAAGCATGGGTGTCAGTTATTCTCCCGTCTTCCAGATGAAGGGATACGTGGAATCTGATGCAACCTCAAGGACTAGAGGAGAGTCTCAGTCTCACAAATCCCAGCCCCGTGCTCCTTCCACTCTATTAGCCTTCCTCATTCGACTCACCCCTGCAGGCTCAGCCATCACCTCCTCCAACATCTTCCCAGACCCTGAACTCCAATAGGCCCCACCCCACACACCCCAAGCCCCAGGGCTTCAGACCAGACACAGATGGACACTGTGTCTCTTGCATTTCTGATTTGAGCCCCGCTGTCAATTACTCCTCCTTCCTCTCTCTCCTCCATCACCAGTGCCATGCCTGGCACATAGAAAATGCTCAGGAAATGTTTATCAAATAAATGATTCAGGGAAAGATCATTCCAGAGCCTGGTCGCTTCATGGGAATTGAGTTACTACATTTTTTCCCCTATCTAGAAAGAAAAGCTCCCAGATGACCCCTCAGCTGTGTTCAGATATTGTAAATAATTGATCATAAAGATGAAACACACAGCCTGGACAGAGACCAGGGAACCTGTCAATACCATGGGAATAAATCTCCACGCACAGCAGCCCGGCGCCTGAGCTGGCTTCCCAAGGCCATTAAACTATCACTGTGGCTCAAACATTAGTTGGAATAAAGTGTTTGTGTTTCTGTTTGTTATCATTTCTTAGTAAAACTAATTAAAGAACTAATTGATTGTTTTGTTGTTCTACTAATTAACTCCATATGGTGCCCATTTCCATGGAGATAGACCATGAGTTATGGGAAGGGCTCTGATTTAACATGTCGTTTCTAGGTTTGGGGACAATCCTTTAGAATTAAGTATCCTTTCCAATCTCATTTCCCTACATTGCTGCAGCCATGTTCTTGGCCTCTCCAGCTCCTTGAGGATGGAGATACAGAGCCTGCCAAGACCAACCAGGAGACAGCTGTGAAGAGAGAAGACCACTGAGGCTGAAGTGGGTAGTGGGGGAAACCTGGGGCTAAGGCAATAATAATTATTGCAGAAGCTATCACTTCTACCTAGCACCTAATAACAACTTGATCACTGTGCAGATGTTATTCCCAAACCCACCAATGACCAACACCCACATTCATGGTCCCATTTTGCTGAAAAAAAAAAAAACTGAGTCCTCATTCATCCCTTCAACAAACATTTATTCCAACTTAGGTGCAGCTTCAGCCTATAGAAATAGCTCTGAATCAGATGGATTCAAGCTTTCCTCTCAGAAAGCCTACTTTCTGGGAAGGAAAGATAAGTCATGAATTAAGAAAACAAATGAATAAGGTTATTCAAGATAATGACAAGGGCTAGGGAAAAAAAAAAATAAATCCAGATGATAAGAAAGAGGGCATATGCTGAGGGAAGAACTCTGACAGCAGGTGATATTTGAGCTGGAGTCCACATTTTAAGAAGCAACCATCCATGTGACTGTCTTGGGTGAGAACCTTCTGGATGAAGAGAACAGCAGTAGAAAGCTGAGGCAAGAAGGAGCTTTCTGTGTTCCAGGAACCAGAGAAAGTTCAGTAAGTGGGGGCCCAGGGAAGAGGAAATGAGAGGTGAGGTTAGACAGGGGAGTGAAGCCTGGACATGAGGCCCTTGAATGTCCTGGCAGAGTCGAGATTCTCTTTTATGTGGGGAATGTGGTCCACCTGACTCTAGAGCTCATGCTGCTCTCACCACCCTGTGCTTCCCTAGCTACAAGCCCAGGTGACCCCATGATGCATGTAGGGCACTCACCAATATGGTCCCGAGAGGGCCCTTACAGTCTTTACAATTTTTTTTTTTACAATTTTTTTAAATTTGTATTTATTTATTTAAAAATTTTTTTTGTTTTGAGACAGTGTCACTCTGTCACCGTGGATAGAGTGCCATGGCATCATAGCTCAAAGCAACCTCAAGCTCTTGAGCTCAAGTGATCTTCTTGCCTGAGACTCTCAAGTAGCTGGGACTATAGGTTTACACCACTATGCCCAGCTAGTTTTTTACCTTTAGTAGAAATGGGGTCTCAATCTTGCTTAGGCTGGTCTCGAACTCCTGAGTTCAGGTGATCCACCCATCTCAGCCTTACAGAGTGCTAGGATTATAGGAGTGACCCATCATGCCCACCCTTAGATTCTCTAGACAGCCACTTTCAGTAGCTCCTGACTCGAGACCCCAGATTCTCAAGAGTCAAAGGTGTTAGTCTTGGGATGCCTAGCTCAGGAATGGGGGAGGCCAATTATCCACAGCCAGGCCCCAAAGCTCAGGTCAGTGCTTCTTAAAAGCCTAAGTCACAGTGCAGATTAATGTTCAGTAAATTTTCACTCCTCTCCCCCTCTCCTGGAGGGTGGGGTACACACTTCAAACGTAAGAACAAAGCCTTGTTGCTTTGTTCTTCATTTTAAAATTCAAATGTTCAAATTTTTTTTAATTATAAAGGGATGTTCATTATGCAGCATATTGCAGCAAAAGCTAATTAGTACACCTATTATGTGTAAAACCTTGACTAGATGCTGGGGTGCAGAAATTGGTGAGGTTAAGGAATAGTATCTGCCCTTGAGGAACTGACAGTCCAATGTGACTCATTTTTTTAAAGTCTTAATTATATGAACTCAATTTAAGAACATTGCACTTTCATACTGATTAGATGCTCTGATTGGCAGTTACATAATTAAAAATTTTTGAGGAACAAGATGAATGACTTATAACTTAATTTATACAAAGGCTTCTGGTGGTAGATTGGCTGACAAAGGGAAGACATAGCATGGTAGAAGGATGCAGTCTCTGAAACCAGACCTTCCTGGTTCAAACCATCTTTTCTCTGCTTAATACCTGAATGACTTTAGAAAAGATCCTCAACCTCTCTAAGCCCCAGTTTTTATCTCTGTAATAGTGAAAATAATATCCACTTCCCAGTAAAGTTGTTGGGATTGTATATGCAAAGTGTCTAGCGTGGTGTCTATTATAAGTTATATTTCAGACAAGTTCCCTTTCAGTTGAATTTATTAAAAATAAATTGTTGTGTTAAGAACACTTAATATGAGATCTACCCTCTTAACACAACTTCCAAGTGCACCATACCATCTTATTATCTATAGGCACAATGTTGAACAGTAGATCTCTAGAACTTACCTTGCACACTTGAGATTGGCATTTCTCTTCCACCACCAGCCTCTAGCAACCATCATTTTACACTCTGCTTCTGTAAGTTTAACTGCCTAAATATCTCATATAAGTGTTATTGTACAATATTTGTCCTTCTATGCCTGGCTTGTATCACTTAACATAATGTCCTCAGCGGTCATCCATGTTGTCACATATGGTGAGATATCCTTCTTTTTTATGGCTGAATAATATTCCATGGTGTGTATATAGCACACTGTCTTTGACCATTCCTCTATTGATGGACATTTAAGTTGTTTCCACATCTTGGCTATGGGAAACAGTGCTGCTTCCAATAATATGCAGAAGGAAAAGATAACCTCTTCAATGTATGGTATTAGATACACACAGAAGAAAGAAATTATACCCCAAAATCAACTCAAAATGGATTAGAGACTCAAACTGAAAACCTGAAACTATAAGACTCTTAGAAGAAAACATAAGGGAAAAGTTTCATGAAATTAATCTTGGCAATGATTTTATGGAATAGGACACCAGAGCATAAGTAATAAAAGCAAGAATAGGCAAATGGACTTCATCAAACTATAATACTTCTGCACAGCAAAGCAAACAATCAACACAGTGACTAGGAAGTCTATGTAATGGGAGACAATATTTGCATATCATACATCTGATAAGGGGTTAAGACCCAGGATATGTATGGAATAGTTTTTTTAATAGCAAAAAACAAAAGCCTAATAAATATTTTTCAAAAACTGGCTAACAATGTCTATGTGTGAATAGATATTTCTTCCAAGAAGACATACATATGATCAACAGGTGTATGAAAAGATACTCAGGGAAATGTAGATCAAACCACAATGAGATAGCTCCTCACACCAGTCAGAATGGCTACCACTTAACAAAAAAAAAAAAAAAAAAAAAACAGAATGTTAGTGAGGATATGAAGGGAAAAGGAATCCTAAACATTGTTGGTGAAATGCAAAATGGTACCTGTGCCTACAGAAAACAGTGTGGAGATTTCTCAAAAAATTAAATATAGAACTATCATATGATTCAGCAATCTGACCTCTGGGTATTTACCAAATGTATTGAAATTGGGATCTGAAAAAGGGACATCTGTCCTCTCTTTTCAGGTCCACTATAGAACTAACTAGAGACCTGATGTCAAGCCTGCCTTTACCACCCACTCTGCAAAGTCATCCCCTTCCCCTGTCTAGGCCTCAGTTTCTTCATCTCTAAAAGGAAAAGATGGAGCCAGGAAATTCCTTAAGACCCCAGTGAATTCTAAAAGGGAGCCTGTAGTCTCTCAGCTTGCTTCAGATCCAATGGTTTTGGAGAATTTCTGAGAATCGTGGAAAGTTAATATGGGAAAAAGGTTCTCCTATCTGCCCTTTCTTCTCTTGCAAATGCTCAGGCCAGCCTCCTGCTCACATCCAATGCTGCTCACCCAGAGTTTCCCAGACCCTCTCTCTGCCTTCTCCCCTCCATTGCCTGTTTCTAACCTTCCCAATTGTTTATTTCCCTCTGATGTTGTCTGAAGCTCCAGGATAATTGTTAGAGGAGAAGCAATCAGCTCAGCCTTCCACAAGTCATTGAGACAGACAGGCAAGCAGGGGTATTAGGCTGTCAATTTCCAGGCCCTTCCAAATGTTAGAACAATTTTTGTGAATTACAAGCAATAGAAAATCACTTTGAGTGCTCATTAGGCAGGAGGAAGGAGCGATGATGAATGCTCAGAAGTGGAGACAGAAGCAGGCTTTCCCAGAGCCAAAAGCCCACCTTCTCCCATGTTCTGAGAATGTGTCACTTAACCAATTCTTGTCTGCAGAAAGACCAAGGAGATAACTCCTCCAGGCTCTTGTCTATTCACCAAGGATTTATAGGCCACCCACTGTCTACATTGGGTCCTGCATTTCTCAATCCAGTGAGAGAGGCACATAGAAACACCACAAAAGATAGAAAACATAAGACATTCAGATGGCCAACAGGTATATGAAAAGATGCTCAACATCACTAATCAACAGGGAAATGCCAATTACAGCCATGACGAGACACTGCCGCATACCCTTTAGAATGACTATTATCAAATAAAGAAAAGACATCAAATGCTGGTGAGGACATGGAGAACAAGGGATCCCATGCATTGCTGATGGGAATATAAGCTTTATGTGCTATGGGACTACAGAAAAGAGGATGACAGACTTTCATGAGTGGTTAATGATGTCTTTACAGAAGAGATGTCATTAGATGGGGTCTTGAAGAATGAGCAGAACATTAAAATACAACCGTGGGGGGGGGGGGGTGGTGCCAAGTGAACTTGCAGGCAATCTGTAAAAGGCTGAAACTAGACCCACACCTTTCACCATTAACTAAGATAGATTCTCACTGGATAAAAGATTTAAACTTAAGACATGAAACTATAGGATGGTCAGAGACAAGAGGGCTGACTGAAGCCAGCTTTCCAAAGAGGCTCCCATCCAGAAGGAGAGTTAAAGGACAGAAATTTAGTAAGTAACCTGGTGGATTAAAGCTGCACCAAGAGAGAAGGTTGAAGAATGTACATCAACCCCGCTGAGGCGAGCTATGACCCCAAGGATACAAACAAAAGGTACAAAATCCATCACCAAGCAGACAGGAGTCCCCTCTCCAATGAGAATGGCTCAAAGTGCACCACAAACAAATGAGAAGAGTTCAAAGGTCCTCCCACTACACTCCACAAGAGAGACCCTCTAAAAACTGGATCTAACTCCCCTACTAGGGTGCCACAGTGTTCTCTGTCAGGCATAAAACTATAAAACTGTATATATTCTCTATCTGCAATTCTGAGCTCCCAGCACTCTTCTCCACTCTCACTCTGAGGTCTGCAGGCCTGTCCCCCGGGAGTCCAGATTCCTGGGTGATTTCTTGAGGGGAGTGTACAGGGCCTAGTCTGTAGCTGGTCAGTGCTGATTCTGCAGCACAGGGGAGAGTAGAGGACGGTCGGCTGAGAGGGAACAACAGCAGAGCAGTGCTGCCCTGAGGTGCAGAGCAAAACCCATTTTGGGGGCAATAATAGGGCTCACTCCCATATATTCTGAAGCCATACCCCTGTCTCCCTGTGCAAGCAGAGGAGGCCGGGCATCTTCTCAGGTGGCAACCACCACGAAACAGATCTGTGAAGGAAATCCAGGGCCCGTGAGTAAAGGGTTTGTCTGAGGTGGTACCAGTCTGGGTGGAGCCCGGGGACTAAAAAACGCATGCCCAGAGCCAGGAAATTCCCAGGGCAGGGCTGACCAAGACGACCACTTTACTGAGCCTAAGATGCACCCAGCCCTCAGGGGATTGTTAGCCTATAGACAAAGGAAGGCAGGAGGCTAGAACTGACAGCTTACCAAATACAAAACTACAAAAGCAAGGACTGGAACTGAGGTGTAGGCTAGGAAAACTCAAACAGCTTCTCTTCTGCAGGGGAACTTAGCAGGGACAGAAACAAATTCCCTCAAAGTTGTTCTGTTCTGTCCTGTTCTGTCAGTAGCATCAATGAGGAACAGGGCTGGAACTGAGTGAACATCCCCCAGCCTCCATCAAGTGCCCAAGGTTATCAGGCCTCACCTCCCCCTGATGAATAGAGGCAGATTGCAGTGGCCTGGCTGAGCAGATATAGATTTCCTTGTGATTCATGCAGGTGAAAACCCCTGGACTGTCTGCTCATTGGAGGCAATGGGGTCACAGCCCTGTGGGGTTATCAGTGACTGGGTGTGACAATGGTACAAGGTGGGGAAGGAGGCATCAACCTTCCCAGACTAATCTATTTCCTGGGTGGGTCCTCCTGACATCACGGAGCACCAGAGCAAGTCAAATTTGAGTTGTCACCAGAACCCTGCAATCCAGTCACCAGAGACCTTTTAAAATGTCCCACCTGAAATAGGTGCCGACTGAGACAATTGATTTGGACCTTTTGAACTAAGCCAATCACCCGAGGACTATTCAGGTGGTGCCCTGGGTGTGTGGTTGTAGGAAGGTTTGATTTTCCTTTTCCTATTATTGACTGTGGGGGGCGGAATGACTGAATTGCTGGTATTTCTCCACAGCTGAGACTTCAACCCAGAGTAACTGTTTCACTAGGGTCAAACAGAGACCAGCTGAAAACAAGACAGAACCACTTAGCCCCACCACACCAAACAGGTCCCAAGTTTCTCAGGCCATAGCACTATATGAGTCCTCCACAAAGCTCCAGGGAAAAAATCAAATGGTGTAAAATAATCATGGGGTGGAATTGGCAGAAAAACTCTGGTAATGTGAATAACCAGAATAGATCAACACCTCAAAGGAAAGATACGGCAGATGTAACTGAAGATCCCATTCATAAACAGCTGGCTGAGATGTCAGGAATCAAATTCAGAATTTGGATTGCAAACAAGATTAATAGAATGGAAGAAAATTTGAAATTAGAAACTCGAGCAGCAATTCAAAAGTCGGAATTAAAAATTCGAGGAGAAATTCAAAAGTTGTCTCAAGAATTTAACAAATTTAAAGATAAAACCACGAGGGTGGTGACAAGATGGGTGACTGAAACCAGCTTTCCACAGAGGCTTCCATCCAGAAGGAGAGTTAAAGGACAAAAATTTAGCAAGTAACCTGGTGGATTTGAGCTGCACCAAGAGAGAAGGCTGAAGAACGCACATCAACCCCGCTGAGGCGAGCTGCGACCACAAGGATACAAACAAAAGGTACAA
>CAUYPK010032860.1:0-12406 GCA_963574355.1 Loris lydekkerianus
GACTCCCTATTCAATAAACGGTGTTGGGAGAACTGGATATCCACATGTAAAAGACTAAAACTGGACCCCCGCCTTTCCACACTCACAAAAATTGATTCAAGATGGATAAAGGACTTAAATTTAAGGCATAAAACAATAAAAATTCTCAAAGAAAGCATAGAAAAAACACTGGAAGATATTGCCCTGAGGAAAGACTTCATGAAGAAGACTGCCATGGCAATTGCAACAACAACAACAATAAACAAATGGGTCTTCATTAAACTGAAAAGCTTCTGTACAGCTAAGGAGACAACAACCAAAGCAAATAGACAACCTACACAATGGGAAAGGATATTTGCATATTTTGAATAAGACAAAAGCTTGATAAGTAGGATCTATAGAGAACTCAAATTAATCCACTTGAAAAAAGCCAGCAATCCCCTATGTCAATGCGCAAGAGACATGAATAGAACCTTCTCTAAAGAAGACGAATGGCTAACAAACATAAAAAAACTTCATCATTCCTATCTATTAGAGAAATGCAAATCAAAACCACCTTGAGATACTATCTAACCCCAGCGAGAATGGCCCACATCACAAAATCTCAATACTGCAGATGCTGTTGTGTATGTGGAGAGAAGGGAACACTTTTACACTGCTGGTGGGACTGCAAACTAGTACAACCTTTTTGGAAGGGAGTATGGAGAAACCTCAAAGAACTCAAGCTAGACCTCCCATTTGATCCTGCAATCCCATTACTGGGCATCTACCCAGAAGGAAAAAAATCCTTTTATCATAAGAACACTTGTACTAAACTGTTTATTGCAGCTCAATTTATAATCACCAAAATGTGGAAACAGCCTAAATGTCCACCAACCCAGGAATGAATTAACAAGCTGTGCTATAGGTACACTATGGAATACTATTCAGCTATTAAAAAAAAAAAAATAGAGACTTTACATCCTTTGTATTAACTTGGATGGAAGTGGAAGACATTATTCTTAGTAAAGCATCTCAAGAATGGAGAAGCATGAATCCTATGTACTCAATTTTGATGTGAGGACAATTAATGTCATGGTGGGGGTCGGGGAAGGGGATAGCAGAGAAAGAAAGAAGGAGGGAGAGGTGGGTAAAAGAAGAACAGAAAGAGGGAAGGAGGGAAGGGGGTGGGTCTTGGTGTGTGCCACACCTTATGGTATTGCAAGAGGGACTTTACCTAACAAATGCAATCAGTGTAACCTGGCTTATTGTACCCTCAATGAATCCCCCAAAATAATAATTAAAAAAAAGCCCCCAAACAAAAAACAAACAAACAAAAAACCTATTTTTTTTAACCAGTAAGAAAATATTTTTTAAATGGCCATACTTTTTTTGGATTTGAACAATGTTTTGCATTTGGACTTCTGCCTCTAATTTGGTTTTTATTTTCAAAAGGAAGAATGGTGAGCCTTCGAATGTGTTATTCAGATTAACATATAATATGTGCTAAAATGTGATCCTGTATAGTTAGAAGATAGCCTTTAGCTCATTTTTAATTCCACTAAAAATCTGCATAATAGAAAGGTATGTTCTTTATATGCCCTCCTTAAATAGAATAATTGAAAAATCACTATGAAAACCAATTAAAAATATAATTGAAAAACAATTATGCAGTTCTTTATTGGAGTGGAAATTTTTCACTGTCTTCTCCACATTCATTGCCCCATTTCTTCTTCCTGGGAATGACCTGATTTTTATTTATGTGTTCACCCCCTTCTCTGGGCAACCCAGAAGCTTCAAAGAAAGCTCCTGTCTGAAAAACGGTAATCCCATTACTCTTGCTAGAGGAACAGGTTCAGAAACTGAGCGCTAAACCAATGAAGACACAGCAATTATTTCATATGTGACCCAATTGGAGTCCATGAGATATAAGGAAAGATTGCTAGGATTTTCTGAAAAAAGAATTCTCTTTACAATATGTCCTGGTATGCAAATGTGAGGCATCGGACTGCCACAGCCAGTTAGCCACCAGTTTTAGGATGCTGCCCCTGCAGGCGGGCACAGCTAACAGATAGTAGAGAGACAGAGAGGCAGCCCCTGAATGACCCAGTGCTACAGTCCCCTCTACCTCTGAAATTCATGATGTCAGTTTCCTGGTAGCTTATCTCAGTTTGCATTTTCTCATCTAAGTCATCTTAAACTGATGTACTTACAGATGCAGAAATCACATATTCAGATTTTTAGCATGCTTTTCTCCCCAAGTAGTTTATTTCTATTTCATGGAAGGCAATTCATTGCGTCCAATTAAGTATGATTTATTTTGAAATATTTAAAAGCATCTATATAAATAGATCTATAAATCATACAACTCATTTGTCAAACCATGTATTCTGATTTGGGCTTTGAAAAACACAGCCTCCATTTTTGGAGCTAATGATTGTTGATATGGTTTCCTCAGGTTCTGGAAAGGAATTTGGAGCACATTTTTAAAACATTCTTAAAACACCTGTTTCTGATTTATGTATCATTACTTCAGTACATCACAAAGCAGCTATTTATATATCCTGTTCTCTTACTGTTCTTCCATTTAGAGTTTCCTAATACTGACTACAACTTAATAGTGACTATGTTTTGAAACCCACATTTAGCTGGAAATTCCATTTCTTCAACTATTATTGTTAGTTTCAGTAACGCCCATTCTGTGTCATGGAGTGCTAGCCATTGGTATTAGCTGTGTTGCAGATACAAATCCTGTACTCTAAAGGCTTACTGAGTGTGGTTCAGACAAAGTTCCTTCAAAGTGATAAGAATGCTATGGTGCTAAGTATAGAGTCTTAGACAAACACATAGTGGGTGGTACGTAATCCAGACTTGGATATATAGAGAAGGAAACCCAGAAAAAGTAACATCCAAGCTAAGACTGAAAAACCAAGTAGGAAATAGCTGTTAACCATGTGAAGTTCTGAGAGGAAGAGAGAAGGCATAGAGGTGAGGCTTCAGGTGGGGAAACAGTGCAAGTGTTCACAGAAAGCCTAGACCAAGGTGCAATTCAGGGAACTCAAAGTAATTCAAGATGCTGGATCATAGAGCATCTTCAGCATAGAGCATCTACACGTCGTCAGAAGACCAACTGTGAATGGCCTTGGAGGCCTGTCAATGAATTTGAACTTTGTTCTGAGAACATTGGGAAATTTTTGGAAGGAAGAACTTTTAAACAGGGTCAACAAGAGAGTATCTTTTTACCTTTCAATATGATCACTCAAAAAGGATCCAGATTAGCACCAGGGAGAACAGTAAGAAAGCTTTGGCAGTAATTTGAGCAAGAAATGATAGTGGCTTGAATTCTTTCAAGAAGAATAATTATAGGATTTAGTCATTAATTGAGTGCTGTGGAGAGCTGGGATGTTAATATGTTATTTAATAGTTGTTGAGTCCTAAAAGACCTACTTCCATAGAAGTCCTTTTGACTAGAACAGAAGTTTTAAATGTTAAGTTGTTCAAGATATCTCTAACCTGGGAAAGAAAGCACATCTGTAACCAACGTACCAATATAATAAGCCCACTCCATGTTCAAAGTAAGTCAGATATAGCCTTGAGCTGGAGCAAAAGTGGATTGGGCAGAAGACACCCATGCAAGTGTAAGACTCTCATCCCTGAGGATTTTAATGATCACAGTCTCATCAGTGCTCTGAGCTCGGAGGGCAGGAGGAACACTTGGCACAAATCCACCATGGATTAGTAGCTATGCATGCGGTTTTGAACTTCAGAATAGCAGTGAGGTCATCACTGTTGGGAAATTTTAACACAGTAGAAACTTGGAAAACATGCATTTCAACTTATAATTAAAGGCATTTGAATTAAGGTTGTTTGGGGGTACTTGTAATTTGAAGAAACTCTTAAGAGAAAAGCGGAAAACTAAAGCCAGAATGTATAAGCTTGAAAGCAATCCGCTGACATAACTAAGCATCAGCAAGAGAAAGGGAGAGGTCAACACATTTCAGACTGAATTTCAGCTGCTTTTGTATAGTCATGTCTTCTTTGTAGTAGTTTTGTTTCTTCAGTATGAATTCTGAAAGTATGAAAAGGAAAGAAAGAGAATAAAAATCAGCCTGCATCAAGCAGTATGTTCTTGTCTCAAAACCATGTTACTCAGTCTCTTTAAGAACTGTTAAAGGCAAAACCAAATGAAACCAAACCACAAGAACATAACTTCTGTTATATCCACAGTGTACAAACCATTTTCTTCACAAGATAAATCATTCTACACTTTTGATTCTCTACTCTTCATAGCTTGAAAAGAACAACTACAAAATGTTAACTCCCTACAAAGAAGTCAACTCTCAAGCCAAAATTAATTTTATTTAATTTATGTTGGTTTAGTTTTTAACTTTTTATTGTAAAATAGAAACACATGCAAAACAAAAATGCTAAGTACAATGATTTATTACAAAGTGAATACCCTTGTGATCATGATGTTAGAAGAAATAGAAAATCACCAGGACTTGAGGCACCTCTTTGTGCTCCAGTCACTATCCCTGACTGCCTTCACCTCCAAATTCCCATTGCCACTATTTTTACAACAACCACCTTCATGCTTGTCTTTATAATACACCATATGGCTGTTCATCCTTTAACACTGCAGTTAAGTGCTGGGTTTTTGAAGTTTGCATGAATGGGATCATATCTTTTGTTCCACAATCCATTCATCATGTTTTTAGCTGTTTGCACAATTCATAAGAATTTTGTGAATGGACTAGAGTTTCATCTATTCTATTTCTGATGGACTTCTGCATTATTTCCAGTTTAGGATTATGAGGATGCTGCTAGGACATTTGTGTGCTTATCTCTTGTTGCACCACTACTCATTCCCACTGGAGTCATACACAGGAGTGAAATCGTTGCATCAATAGGTCATGTGTAAAGTCAACTTTGGTAAATAATATCCAATAGTTTTTTAAGAGATTATACCCATTTGTACTTCAAGCATCAGGTTAGGAGAGGTCTACTTGCTCCACATCCTCACCAACATTTATGATTGTCAGTTATTTTCTGTTTGGCAGCCCTGTGGATATGCAGTAGTTACTCATTTTGGATTGATTTGCACTTTCCTGCTTGCTAATGCAATTGAGCTCTTTTCTTAAGGTTTGCTGAGCACTTTGGATTTCCTCCTCCTTGAAGTGCCTTTTCAAATCTCTTGCCTGTCTTTCTATTAGGATGTCCCTTTCTTATTGATCTACAGGTGTGTTTGTCGACCTGGTATGCAAGCTCGTTGTCAGGTACCTGTATTGCACGTACCTTCTCCCAGTCAGAGGCTCACCTCTGCACTCTCTTGGTAGTGTCTTTTGATAAAGAAAGTTTTAGTTTTAATGTAGCCCATTTATCAATCTTTTCCTTTAAGGTTAGTGAATTTTCTGTCTTTTAAAAAGTTTCTCCTTACTCTAAGGTTATGAAGATATTTTCTTATAGAATCTTCTAGAACAGTGGTTCTCAATCGTCCTAATGCCACGACCCTTTAATACATAAATTATTTTTATGTTATTTTTATGGTGGTGACCCCCTACCATAAAATTATTTTCATTGCTACTTCGTAACTGTAATTTTGCTACTGTTATGAATCGCAATGTAAATATCTGATATGCAGGATGTATTTAGGCTACTGCTGTGAAAGGGTTATTTGACCCCCAAAGGGGACAGGAGGCACAGGTTGAGAACCACTGTTCTAGAACGTTTGTTTCATTTGCTCTTTGCATAGATCTAAAAAATCTACCTATAATTTATTTATTTATTTATTTATTTAGTGTGTGTAGTATGAGGTAGAGAACAAGTTCCATTTTTTAAAATATTGATGTCCAATAGTTTTAGGACATTTTATTCTCCCCTGCTCTACAGAGCTAAATTTTTCATAAATTAATAATCTGTATGTGCCTGGGTCTGTTTGTGCGATTCTCATTCTAACCCATTGATATAGTCTGTCCTTGAACCAATACCTCACTATTTCAATTACACATTATTATAATTATATACATGGTATAGTCAATATTCATTTAGATTTAGCCACATGTTTGCCATTCCCATCACTCTGCATTTCATCTTGGATCCCAGACATCCAACTTAACTTTCTTTCTGCTTGATGGACTTTAGGGAAAGTCCTCAGGAAAGGAATTCCCTCAAAATCTGTTTGTCTAAAAAAATACTTACTTCTCCTTCATTCCTCAGGTATATTTTTGTTGGGCATAAAATTCTGGATTACTAGGTATTTTTCTCAGACCAATGAATGTAGTATTCCATTCAAGACAGCTCTCTGTGTGCTTGTTGTTATTTGTCTTGCTACCTTTAAGGTCATTTTATTCTTGTCTCTCTCTGTTTTTAGTTAGTTTGCTATCATGCACTTAGGCATAAATTTTGAAAAAATTCTGCTTAGGTTTTGTAAGCATTCTTGAATCTAGTTTAAAATATTTCATCATCTTTGGAAAGTTTTCAATGATGATCTCTTTGAATATTTCTACTGCTCTCCTTTCCACTATGTCTGATGTTTTAAATACTTATGATTCAAGTTATCAAGGTTTCCTATAACCTTATCTCTACTTTTATGCATTCTCCTTCTCTGTCTCTTGGTCTTTCCCTCCCTCCCACTCTCCCTCTCTCCCTTCACTCTTCCTTGCCTCCTCTTCCCAATTCCTTTCTCTCCCTCTCATTCTTATTCTAGACATTTTCTTTTTTTTATTTTATTGCTACTAATTCTGTCTTTAGCTGGGGCAAATCTGCTATTGTACCTATGTATTGATGTTCTAACCTTGGAAAATGTCATCTAAATTTCAAAAATTTCCATTTGGGTTCTTTCTTCATGACTTCTGGTTCTAATACTCAATCTTCTCTGTTAGTTCTTCAAATATAGAAAGCATGTTATTATGTTACTTTACTGTCTGTGTCTTTTATCTCCATATAGTGCCAATATCTGTTTCTTACTTTTGTTTTTGCTGTTTTCCTTGAGTTTGTTATTTTCTCCTAGTATGAGTAATTATTTTTCATTCTATGTCAGAAATCAGTTTTATAAACTCAATCCTGATTTTAAATAAATATTTTGAGACTTAAAATGATATTATCTTCCTCCTGGGAGGATTTCCATTTGCTTTTGCCAGATGTCTGGGCAGAGCTGGCAACCTGGGATTTATTCAGGATTTAAGCATTTCATGATTTAAAACTATGTTTTGGCCACTTTCCTAGGGTCTCTTTAATTCTAGTTCACCTTCATTCCCAAGGGATAGTCAGGCAAAAGTAAGGAGATGTACAGGACTACACCATTTCGGCAGGACCTGACTCCAGTTTCTGGTCTCTGTCTTGTTAGTTTGTCAGATGCAGAGCTGAGTCCCAGAGCTGTACCATCCAAACTGAGGAAGTGTCCTCAAGGGAAAATGGCCTCAACTCTCAGACTCCCTTTCCAGGTCTTTTGTTCTGTCTTAGTGGTTCTTTACTATCTTGGTAAATTTCATTTTTTAAAATCAGATCCCCAAAAACATTTTGTTCAATTTTTCTATTATTATTTTTTTTTTTACATAGGGAGATTGGTCAGAATTACCTCTATTTGGAGTTGAAGTTTAGAAAATGTGCTCATTTTTATAAGCCTCTTCTTCTCAAGTCTAATAAATTCATTGGAAGGCCAAATTGTGAATATTTTTTAGCTTAACTCAAAGCTGGGGAAATGTGGTGTAGATAACATTTTTTAGGAGATCAGAAATAAGATTTTTTATTCTGATAGGATCATATTATTCATTTTATTTTTTCTTTGTTTAATTGTAACTACTGACCAAATATGACCAGAAGCTCTAAAAAAAGTCATTGCTACCTGAATGAGCAAGAGCTTAGAAAGTATGCTTTCAACTAGAGGAGGAAAAACGTTGCATCTTAGAGTGCCTTAAGGATTCTAAATGGAGCCAGAATTGTAAATACACAATTTCATTTACTTATGAAAGAAAACAGAAAAGTCACCATGGTTGATTTTTTCTGACTACAAATTCAAAGGCTTTGTATGTTGTGGGTTCCAGAATATAAAAGAAAGAGAGGCAGAGAGAATATTTTATATTCTAGAACTATAGCAAAACAGGAAATTATAGTAGTCTCACGGAGTTGTTCAATATGTGATTTAAATTTGAGATGAACTATGTTTATATTTGAGTAGCAAAGTGGCTTGCATTTTTCTGTCTGGCTATAGGCCAGAATTACAAAGTAAAAGCAGAATTGTTGACTATTTTGGAATTTGCTAACCAAATTCTCAATTGTTTCACATTAGCACTGTGGTCAGCACTCTCTCTGTTCTTATCTCATATTATAATTTAAGTAGATCAAGGTGCAAGTTATGAAGACTTGATTCATTTGCTTTTTGCCTTTAGAATAGAAGCAGCAGAGAAAGCTTGTGGGTTTATGAAAGGAGTTAGAAAACCATGGACTGGCAATTTTTCATACCTCCTTATCTTGTAGCATTTTTAAAGATTCTTTAAAAATTCCACACGGAAGGGATTGAAGTGACTCAACTGATAAAAAAGGGCAATGAATGGCGGGCTGCAAACATGGTGTTTTAGACAAGGGAAAGTATGCATTGACGTAGTTTGAGAACAGGCTGCCCGGCTCTGTTCAGTTTTATGTGTCCATTGGTTTTTGCCTTCTGGCCAGATATTCTGAAAGGTCCTGTTAGACAAAAACAAACAAACAGAAAACAACAACAACCAAACAGAGAGAGATCTGAATTGAATGTTTTTATCAAATTTTGGGGCTTATAGAAAATAAAAACTCTAAATAAACTGTCACCCTAAAATAATGCACAAAAATATGTGCTGAAAATGGAACCATGAACAAACTCAAAAATAACTTTGTTTTTAAGGCATATCCCTATCTTAGTGCTACAACTGGGAAACTGTGTCTTGGCACACCAACAAGTTGGGAGAAATGAATCAAAGACTCTAGGATTACTAACTTAAGAACTTCCCAAGATGGATAAAGTTGTCCAAGGTCAGTAGTCCCTTCTTGCTTGTAATAGAAACAAACATAATTCTTCTCCAGAGGTATGTGTCCTCAATTTAGGCTGCCAGTTTTTCACAGACAAAAATAAATTATATAACTCCCAGAATCACAGATAACTAAGTGCGTGAGAAAGTTAGCCACCATGAGTGAATTTCAATAGAATCCACACACGAATTGTGATTTAAAATTATCAAATAATCTATATAAAATAGCTAGGAAAGAAAACGTTAAATAAAAAATGAACTACGGCTAACTTTATCAAAATTAGTGCTGCCGTGATTGCTTGTGCACCAAATGATATCCTTTTGTTCCACGTCTGTCTTATCATTGATGCTGAGCTCACTGCCACGTCATCTGTGGTCTGCTTTGTGCGCATGTGCCTATCAGCACGTTGCGTCAGACCCCGACATTCTGACTTCTTGCTTCCCACCTGGGACTCCTCCAGATGCCACAACATGGGCACTCTCTTGGTACTCATGTATGCACTACTTGAGAAAGTTCAAGCCTATGACAACCCTCCTTGACCATTGGAGAGGATTTCAAGGTAGTAACACTTACCAACATTTTTGTGGTAAATTTTTTTCTGCATTTTCTGTCATAAAAATTTCCTGTATTTCAAGTTTGTAATGATCTCCTGTACTGACTTCTAGAACTTAAAAACAAATTTCTTCCACATTTAAATCTTTAATTCATTGGCATTAATGGCTCTGAGCCCTAACACCCAACATGGACCTCAAACTGGGGTCTTTATTCTGGTCAATGAGTAAGTTTATTTACCTCGATTCTAATACTACAGTATCTTAATTAATTAATTTGTATAATCTTGATATCCTTGTGCCATGCACCTGTCAGCATATCTCTTCTCTCTACATTCTTTCTGATTAGTATCTTAGAAGTCTTGGCCCTTCTTTGGTCTTTGCTATTCTGTACACAATTTAGAATTATTTTCAAGTCATGGAAAAAAAATCAGCTTGGGTTTTTTTAAATTAAATTTGGAATTTTGTTGAAAAGAATTGACAGCTTTATGATTTTGTGTCTTCCTAGCCTTGAACATGAGATATACTTTTAAGTATTTAGGGTTTCTTTGGTCTTTCAAAAAGTTTCACCATTCCCTTCCCCCCAATATATGTTCTATGTATCTTTTGTTAGATTTGTATCTTTATACCTTTTCCTTTTTGTTTCAGCTATAAATGGCAATATTTCATAGATTATATTTTAAATGTTACTTTCTGGGGGGGGGGTGGTGCGGAGACAAGATGGCAGACTGAAGCCAGCTTTCCACAGAGGCTCCTGTCTTGAAGGAGAGTTAAGGGATGAAAATTTAGCAAGTAACCTGATGGATTTGAGCAGCATCAAGAAAGAAAGTTGAAGAATATACATCAACCCCGCTGAGGAGAGCTGCGACCACAAGGATGCAAACAAAAGGTACAAAACCCATCACTGAGTAAACGGGAGTCCCCCCTCCCCCATCAGATCGGATTAAGAACCTCACAGACAAAGGGCCAGAAATCAAAGGCCCTCCCACTACACACCACAGGAGAGACCTACTAAAATCTGGACCTACCTCCCCTATTAGGGTGCCAGGGCATTCTCCTAACAGGCATAAAATTCTATAAAACTGTAGATAACCTTGGCCTGCAACTCTGAACTCCCAGCCCCCCTTGGGCTGCAATACAACCAGGCAGAAAGGTGAACTGAACTGAATGCTCTCGCTGCCGTGACTCCCAGCTCCTGGCGCTTCCCACGCCCCTCTCTCTGGGATCTGGTGGTCTGAGCGCCTGCAGGGCTGCTGGGCGGAAAGCTGAAGGGCGCTTGCTGCCAGTGGCTCCCAGCTCCTGGCGCACCTCTCCTCCCCCCACTCTGGGATCTGGAGGCCTGAGCAGCCGGGCGACTGGGAAGAAAGCTGAACTGAACTGAATGTGCTCACTTTGTGACTCCCAGCTCCTGGTGCTCCCTACTCTCCTCACTCTGGGATCTGGAGGCCTGAGCGCCGGCCAGGCGGCTGGGCAGAACTGAGTGTGCTTGCTGTCGTGACCCCCAGCTCCTGGCGCTCTTTCGCTCCCCTCACTCTGGGATCTGGAGGCCTGAGCAGCCAGGCGGCTAGGCAGTGCTGGCTGCCAGTGGCTCCCAGCTCCTGGTGCACCTCCCCTCCCCCCACTCTGGGATCTGGAGGCCTGAGCAGCCAGGTGGCTGGGCAGAAAGCTGAACTGAACTGAATGCGCTCCCTGCCATGACTCCCAGCTCCTAGTGCTCTCCCACTCCCCTCACTCTGGGATCTGGAGGCCTTAACATTGGCAGGGCGTCTGGGCAGAAAGCTGAGCAGAACTGAGTGTGCTCGCTGCCCACAGCCCAGGGCTCCTGGCGCTCTCCCACCCCTGCCCTCACTCTGAGAACTGGAGGCCTGAGTAGCAGTGGGACAGCTGGGGAGAAAGTAGAGCAGAACTGAGACCCACATCAGAGCAGCAACTCCCTGAAGTGGCTGAGGCCACACCCCCTGTCTCCCTGGGCAACCAGCAGAGACCACCCCTGAGTAAAGGATTTACCTGAAGCATCTCACTGACCTGGGAAGCTCCCAGGGCTGGGTGACTTGGAGAACAGAGACTTCTACCCGGAGTAAGTGCTTTACTAGGGTCAAACAGAAACCAGCTAAAAATAAGACAGATCCAATTAGCCCCACCACACCAGACAGGGCCCCAGTCTATCAAGCCACAATGCTGTACGGCCCCTCAACAAAGCCCCAGGGGAAAAATCAAAGGGAGCAAAACAACCATGGGGCGGAACCAGCGGAAAAACTCTGGTAACGTGAATAACCAGAATAGATCTACCCCCCCCCCCCCAAGGAAAGATATGGCAGATGTAATTGAAGATCCCATTCATAAACAACTGGCTGAGATGTCAGAAATCGAATTCAGAATTTGGATTGCAGACAAGATTAATAAAATGGAACTAGGAATCCAAGGAGAAATTCAAAAGTTGTCTCAAGAATTTAATGAATTTAAAGACAAAACCACCAAAGACTTAAACACACTGAAGCAAGAATTTGCAGCCCTCAAAGACATGAAAAATACAGTAGAATCCCGCAGCAACAGAATGGACCAAGCAGAAGAAAAGATTTCTGAAATTGAAGATAAAGCCTTTGAATGCTCCCAATTCCTTAAAGAAGAAGAGAAATGGAGAACAAAAACAGACCACTCCCTCACTGAGCTCTGTAATAATTCAAAGAAGACTAATCTATGAATAATAGGAGTTCCAGAAAATGATGACGTGGCCTCGATGGCCCCAGAGGCCATTTTGCATGAAATTATGAAAGAAAATTTTCCAGATATGCCTAGGGATCCTGAAATTCAGATAGCAGACAGCTTCAGAACCCCAGCACAATTCAACCCTAATAAGTCATCCCCCAGGCATATCATAATTAGTTTCACTAAAGTTA
>CAUYPK010032861.1:0-12842 GCA_963574355.1 Loris lydekkerianus
CAGGAATGGAAGAAAAAGTATCCAATGTACTCAGCCCTACTATGAAGCTAAACTATAGCTTTCACATGAAGGCTATAACCCAACTATACCACAAGACCATGGGGAAAGGGCCAAGGAAGGGGAAGGGAGGGGGGAGGTTTAGAGGGAGGGAGGTTAATGGGTCGGGCCATATCTATGGTGCATATTTTTATCTATCATAAAAAATAAAAGAAAAGAAAAGAAAAGAAAAAAAAGAAAACAGCATGGGTGAACCAGCCCAGGTCGGAAATGGAGCAGGTCAAAACTCCCGTGCTGATCAGTAGTGGGATTGCTCCTGTGAATAGCCACTGCAAAAAAAATAAATAAATAAATAAATAAATAAATAAATAAATAAATAAATATGAAGAAAGTTATACATGTATATTATTGATAGCTTAAACACATAAATATATCTGAAGCAATGCCTTTAATTAAATGTAAACAACAAACACAATAGGTATGTCAACTTCTATTTTAGTAACATGTTTAAAAAAAAAAAATATGTCAAATGGTATATATTATAAAACCAGTGTATGGTGTCCCATGATCACATTAATGTACACAGCTATGATTTAATAAAAAATAATTAAATAAAATAAATAAATAAATAAAAATAAAAAAAAAAGAATATTCTCTGATAAAATAAATTACAACACTATTCAGTAGGTATTGCCCATTCTTACCTCACTTGAACTCCTAGCAGCATGCAATCCACATTCTTTTTCCATTTCTTAACAATATCCCCTTGGCTTCCAGGATTATTCTCTTTCCATACTCTATTCCCTAATGTTTCCTTTCTTTCTCTTCTCCAGCTTTAACGTCCATATCATTCAGGAAGGATCAAGCTGTTCATAATAAACTGAGTCCCAGAACCAAGCTAAAAAATATGTATAGCAATAAAAAAAGCACCAAACAAATTAAAATAGCAAATACCATCTAATCAAAAATTACCAGACATGTTCACATATGCCAACAACAGTTAAGGTAGAAACCAAAGCAAAGTCACAATACTTTTCTCAGTAGCTTCAAAGAAAATGAACTACCTTGAAATACACTTAACAAAGGATGTGAAGGACCTCTATAGAGAGAACTGTGAAACTTTGACAGAAGAAATAGTAAAAGACATTAAGAAATAGAAGAACATCCCATGCTCATGGCTGGGAAGATTCAGTATAATTAAAATGTCTATACTACCTAAAGCAATCTACATATTTAATGCAGTTCCCATTAAAATATCACCATCAGACTTTGAAGGACTTTAAAAAATCATTTTTCAATTCCTATGGAAGCAGAAAAATACTCCAAATAGCCAATGCAATTCTAAAAATAAAAAGTCAGGAGGCATCATGTTACCAGGCTTGAGGTTATGCCACAAGTCTATAGTGATTAAAACAGCATGGTACTGGCATAAAAATAGAGACACAGACATACGGAACAGAATCGGGAACCTAGAGATGAAACCAGCCTCATTTTGCCATCTGATATTTGACAAACCAAACAAAGACATACAGTGGGGAAAAGAATCCTTATTCAATAAATGGTGCTGGAAAAACCAGTTAGCCACATGTAGAAGACTGAAACTGGCTCTCATCACTCTCACCACTTAGAAAAATAAACTCATGCTGGATGCAAGATTTAAATCTAAGACAAGAAAGGATTAAAAAACAACCTCCAGAAAAAGTGTGGGAAAAACTTTTAACGATATTTGCCTTGGAAAAGAAGTCATAAAGAAGATCCCGTTGGCAACTGTGACGACAAAAATAAATGTATGAGACCTGATCAAATAAAAAACCTCCACACAGCTAAGGGCACAATCAAATCGACAACCTTCAGAATGGGAAAAGATACTTGCATGTTACAAATTGGACAAAGAACTAGTGACAAGAATCTATACAGAACTTAAGCAAATCAACAAGAAAAGGGCAAACAACTCCATCAATCAATGGGCAAGCAACATCAACTGAATATTTTCCCAGGAAGACAGACAAATGGCCAAAAAATATAAGAAAAAAATGCTCATTGTCCCTAATCAGTAGAGAAATACAAATCAAAACCACCCTGAGATATCACCTAACTCCAGTAAGAACAGCCCATGTTACAAAGTCCCAAAGCTGCAGATGCTGGTGTGGATGTGGAGAGAGGGTTCACTTATTATGCATTGTTGATGGAATTATAAACTAGTACATCTTTTTTGTAAAAAAAAAAAAAAAAAAAAAAAATCTATATATATGAAAATTCCTCAAAGAACTAAAAGTAGACCTCTCACTTGATCCTGCAATCCCATTACTAAGTATCTACCCACAAGAGAAGAAAACCATTTCACCATAAGGACATTTGCACTCAAATGTTTATAGCAGCTCAATTCATAATTGAAAAGATATGGAAACAACCCAAGTGCCCATCAACCCATGAATAGATTAATAAATTTTGTTATATGTATACCATGGACTACTACTGAGCCATAAAACAGATGGAGAGTTTGCATCTTTTGTATTTACCTAGATGGATTTGGAGAACATTCTCCTAAGTAAAGTAGCTCAAGAATAGAAAAACAAGCATCCCATGTACTCAGTACTAATATGAAAATAGTAGATCAACAACTACAGTCCCACACAAGAGAAAAACACAAACTCAAGAAGGTGGGGAGGCTCAGTACATTCCCATCTATTAGGTACAATGTAGGGATATATGACACACTTCCTGGGTGAAGGACTCAACTACAACTCAAACTCTGAACTTTACCTTACAAACATAAACAATGCACCCTTATTATTACCCCCCCAAAAAATTACTAGGCATGAAAATAAGCAGAAAAGTAAAAGCCATAGATATGGAAATCAAAATCAACACTAAGTACCCCCAAATTACAAAGATGATAGATTGAGGAGACAAGAACTTTAAAACAGTTAGCATCACTATACTCCACATATAAGGAAGCTATAGGAATAACTGAGCATGTTATGCATAGAAATAAAATACATACCAACAACCCAAATCAAACTTCTGTATGAGAAAACTATAAATATCTGAAACTAATATTATCTGTCCTATCTTGTCGGGTTCACTGCAGGCCCCAACCTGGGTTGTGGGTCAACAGGGGAGCTGACACTGGGGAAAATGAGACAGTACACCAACTTAATGCATAAAGTCTGGGAAGCCTGGAGAGAGGCTATATTGACTCACACACCACAAGGCAGATTGAGACAATGCAGCAGCCCTCTGATCTTCAGAAACCTTTTATTGGTCTCTAAGACAAAGCATTCATGAAAAGATGAAAAAGTGTGAAAATTCAAAATAGGGTTAAAAGAATCCCAAGCCCCCAGGAAGATTGGGTAAAGAGGAAACAGCTGGGTAATCAGGACCATAGGGTAGAGTTGTCCAAAAATGGTATATAATGTATTTAGAAAGAGGGAGAGGAAAACAAATTTCCTCTCTACAGGGCAAGCAAGGCAGCCTCCCTAATCTAACTGCCAGTCAGGAGTTCAGAGGGGTCAGCCCCACCTGCCTGCTGACTCTTCTGTGCGGGGATGACCTTCAAGACTTTGCCTTGTCTGGGGCCTCTTTCCTCCTTTCATCTTCAGTGGTCTTGATGAGCTCCCAGGGAGCTCATCTGCACTTTGCCCTGGATTGAGATGAGGTACCCTACAGAGAGATCAGCCTATCTGCCTCCCCCACTATCTAATTTATTTTGTTAAATAAAGTGGAAGAGAAAATTAGTGAACCTGATTTCACAGCAACAGAAACTATCCAAAATGAAATACAAAGAGAGAAAAGACTGAATATGATTAAGAGTATATCAGTGAGCTATAGGTCTACTTCAAATAGCCTCATATATGTGTAATTAAAGTCCCTAAGAAAGATGAGAAAGAAGGGAGGATGGAAAAATATTTGAAGAAATAAAGGCTAATATTTTCCCAAATTTGATGAAAACTATAAACTCACAGATACAAGAAGCTTAACAAACTCCAAACAAAAGTAATATGAAGAAACTACACCCAAGCACATCATAATCACAGTGCTTAAAATATTTATAAGAAGAAAAATTTTAAAGCATTTTTAAAGTATGCATTTTTAAAGAAGTATGCATTTTTAAAGTAATAAAATATCTTTCCTCGTTCATGTTTCCTTTAAAACTCATCTAGACTCCTATTTCTATAGCCCCTCAAATTAGGACAAATACTTTATTTCTAAACTAAAAGTTCATTTGTATATGTCATTCAGAGGTAGGGCTGGGATTAATCGTGAGTCAAGAGAAGCTTCTATGTCATGAAATTTAAGGACACACTTGCTTTCCCCCTAGGGGGTGTCCTTTCATTTCACCCTGGGAACCTCCGCCCACACCCTCATCTCGCCTTCTTCTCCAGCAATCATCAGAGTACCTCTTTTGATGAGTTTCACCAGAAAATATCAGAACCTAAGAAGAAACTAACTATTCCTGGAGGTTCGCCTATATCCTACAATCTGTTTTCTAGGAAACATTTATATTCATCTCATTTATTAATGAACAAACATAAATCCATCACTTTCAAAATGTAAGACACTATTGAATTCCCTTGGGATACAACAAAATATAAGATATTCATCTCAAAATATTCGTGTCTAATAAGAAAAGTTATCAAATGACTAGTTATCATTGGGTGGCGCCTGTGGCTCAGTGAGTAGGGCACCCGCCCCATATACCGAGGGTGGCAGGTTCAAACCCAGCCCCGGCCAAACTGCAACCAAAAAATAGCCGGGCATTGGCGGGCCCCTGTAGTCCCAGCTGCTCGGGAGGCTGAGGCAGAAGAATCGCAGAAGCCCAAGAGCTGGAGGTTGCTATGGGTCCTGTGACTTCACGGCACTCCACCGAGGGTGGTAAAGTGAGACTCTGTCTCTACAAAAAAAAATATATATATTTTTGGGTGGGCACAGTAGCTCATGCTTATAATCCCAGCACCTTGGAAGACTGATGCAAGAGGGTCTTGAGGCCAGGAGATCAAGAACAACCTGAACAAGAATGAGAACCCTATTTCTACAAAGAGTAGAAACTTAGCTGGCCATGGTGGTGTACGCCTATGGTCCCAGCTACTAGGGAGGCTGAAGCAGGAGAATTGCTCAAGCTCAAGAGTTTGAGGTTGTCATGAGCCATGATAATGCCACTGGACTCTATACTGGGAGATGGAGCAAGACATCTAACAAAACTAAACAAAAATGGTAATTTTTGAAGGGAGGTAGGGTCTAGGTGCTTTGTGGGCACTAGGAAGAGAGGGGCTCACCCTGAAGACTGGGAAGAGAGCTACAGGGAAAGGCTTCCAGACAGGACATTCCACCTATGGTAGGGGCTAAGCTGCAGGAAAAGGCTTCCAGAGAGAATATTCCACCTGTGGTAGGGGCTGCAAATTCATGACTACAGATTAAATACAAGAAATGTGACAGAGATGAATAATGCTACATGGTAAGTGGCACTACATGCATCTGGGGAGGAGAAAGAGTGCTGGGAACTATGGGAAACTAGAGAACAAAGCAATATACATGACCCTTCAATTAAGCCTAAGTGTTGCCATGTAGGAAAACAGATGCACTATGGTCAGATATTCCAATTTCCCAGAGATTGGAAATATGAAATTTTCTGTGAAACTTTCAACTATAAATACTTGCCATTAATACAAATTTCTAAAATATAGAAATATATATATATATAATCTCAAACAAAATTTATCTGTAGGCCAGATTCTGTTCACAAATTGGAATTTAACATATGTACCCTATCATTCTCTCTGACTCCTGAAGAAATTTAAGAATTCAGAATCCAACCATTAAGATTAATATACTTCTCAAAACCACTAAGATGTCTAGTTGTATTTCTTCTTAACCCTTGACTTTCACAGGTAAAAGTCACCTTCATCTCCCCATGTATGTTTTTCTTTTAACCACAATGTGCTTCTTAAGGAACATTAAACAGGAAGTTCTTCCAATCTTAAAAACCTTTTGATAAAGCAAGTTTCTAGCAATATGTTTTGGAGAAACAGAATAACATCTAAATGTTACCAGAATATATTCTACTTTCAGTCATAATACAGGGCAGAGGGGTTGGGGTGGTAGAACAGAGTTCTAAATCTGTGATGATAATCTATTTCCCAGCAGACCACAAGCTTCTTAAACCAGTAGCCACACCCATGGCAGACCCAGCACCTAGCACCTGTTAGGAATGCAACAAGTATTTCAATAAATACTCAAAATAAATAAATACATTTTATGTTTATAATTATACTAAACTCCTTGCTAAATAGTCTATTTATTATGATCATAGAATAAAATTTCTGATTAATTAAATAACAATGTTAATACAGAAATTCTTTTTCAGTTAGAGACAACATTAAGAAAAAAATTCATTGAATTCATTCTGCCTTGAATTTAATTCTTAGATCTGCAATTTGCTGCCACTTAACCTCTCTGAGTTTGTTTCCTCATCTACAAAATAGAAGTAACATTACCTACCTCATTACAGATGGCAGGAAAAATCACAGAAGGTCCAAATGAAATATGTTGCATAGCACATGGTCAAAAATGGTCTTGTAGCCAAAATTTCTCTAATTCTTTCGCACAAATGGTAGCGTAGTCAGATTTTTTTTTTTTTTTTTTTTTAATTGTTAAATCATAGCTGTGTACATTAGTGCAATCACCTGTAAGTGTAGTCAGATTCTTCATCTAGGGGTTTGAAGAATGAAACAAGGGATCATAGAAGTAACTGAAAGGACAGAGTTTACTAAAAGATCAAAGAGATAGATAAGAGAAAGAGGGGACCAAAGCTTCCCACAATGGAGAGGGCCCAAGTAGGCAGCCCATATGGGCCTCTTTTCAGCTTTTCCTATCCTGCAGGCATGGGAGAGAGGGGTTTAGGCATGTATGTCCCCAATGTGTCACAATTGGCTGGAACCCTGAAGGCAGAAAATGATCCTAAAATTAGCGAAGGAATGCGGTCCTTAAAGTTCTTGACCCAGGTGAGGCAGCAGGGTGTGAAGGAAAGGCCTAGATGAGAGACCTATCAGATACTTTCATAGCCTTGTTTGAATGCAGCCTGGAAAGGGCATGTTTGTGCCTGGAGATAGGACACTGTGTGAAACTGATTCCTGAGTTCACTCAGGCCTAGAAAATGGGGGTCCCTGTCTAGCCCGGAATGGGGAAACCCTATAACAGTAGTTATTAACATTTTTGATAAATAATCATGTTTAAAAGAACTAAACCATAAAATACATACCAAACAATTATTTACTCATTCAGGTCATACTTGAAGATCTTTTGGAGTTTTTAGTTTGAACTGATAATAAGAATAAAACAATAGAAATAGCAGTTAACAGAAACCTAACTGCTAGAATTCTAGTTAATAAAAATCTTTCTAATGCATGGAACTGCTTACTATACACCAGGCATCTGCAGACAAGCATTCAAAATAGACAGAAGGTCCTGGGGGCAGCAAACATCATGTGTAATATGTGTCTTAGTCTATTTGTGCTGTTGTGACAAAGTACCTCAGACTGGCTGATACATAAAGAACAAAAGAGAATTTTCCTTCTCACAGTTCTGGAGGCTACAATCCAAGACCAAGAACTTACAGGGCCAATTCTTCCTAGAAGATGCCATCTAAGTCTCCTCACATGATGACAGGGACAGGTGAAAGTACCAAACTCTCTCTGAAGTCTCCTCTATAAGGGCAATAATCTGATCATGAGGGTAGATTCTCCCAACACTTGGTCTATTCCCAAAAGTTCCTTCCTCTTAATACCACCCACAATGGAGACACATTCAAACCACAGCAACACATTTCAACAAGTGAGGAGTAGAAATTGTGGGAAGATGGTTGACTAGAAGCAGCTTTTGCCAGAGGCTTGTGCCCAAAAGTAGAGATATTGGACCGAAGTTGATGGAAGCCAAATGAGAGGAGCTCCACACTGAGAAGATCGTGGGAGGTACACATCACCACCAAGGCTGGATCAAGTGACAGAAACAAGAAAGTGGAAGAAAAACAATAGGTATGAGAGAAGTCAGCCAGCAAATAGGGTTCAAAAGTCTCCTCACATTATCCCACGGGACAGCAGATACTAAGTCTTACTCCTCCTTCATTATTGAGGTCCCATCACTGAGACTAGGCCCCATTCTGTCTGGCACAAAAGACTAAATATTTTATCTGCAATCCTCAGCACCCAGATCACCCCTCCCCCAACATAGTTTCTGGAAGGACTGCCTCCTGTAGTCTGAAATGTTTGACAAGCTCACTGGGAAGTCGAGGAAGTCTGCTGTCTGCCAAGCTACAGCATGAGAACAGTAGCATGGCAGTCCAAGCTTTTGTGGGGAGAGGGTGAACTACCCATCTCCAACTTATCAGGAGTTCTCAGGCAACTCTGTTTTTTGCCCCTCAGGATAACTTCTGAGCAACATTGGGTGGGCAGGGACAGTGCTTAAACCACTTTGACTTGTGACTGAACTTTGAACCTGCCCCCTCTGCCAGGCATGGCTCTCTGAGCTTGACTGGATGGGCAGGTGGGTGTCTAAGTGCCTTTGTACTGAATTTTGAACCTCTGGCCTCTGCCAGGTAAGGCTCTCTGAGCTCAAGTGGAGGGGACAGGCCTGGGGTTTAAGTGACTTTGGACTAAACTTTGGGCCTCAGGCCTCAGTAGGCAGGGTTCTCTGTGCTCAATTGGGTGGGAGAAGATGGGTTTTAGGTGACTTTGAACTGAACTTTGGACCTCTGGCCTCCACTTTGGACGTCTGGCCTCCACCTCTGGCCTCTCTGAGCCCAAATTGGTGGGTGCAGCCAAAGTTGAAGCAACTTTGGACTGAACTTTTGATTAGCACTCTCCACTTGGTGAAGTCTCTCTTAGCTTAATTGGGTGGGCTGTACCTGGTGCCTGAGTGACTCTTATATGAACTTTAGGCCTGCGCCCTCTGCCAGGTGGCAGCCCCCTGAGCTTGACTGGGCAGGCAGTGGCCAGTGCCTGAACGACTTTGTCTTATCTTTGGGCCTACACTGCCCACAGAACTGCAGCCCTCAGTGTTCAGTTAGCTGGATGGTACCCAGCACATAAGTATCTCTCCTGAACTCTGGGCCAGTGCTGTCAGCTGGGCAGCCTCGTGAGCTTGATTTGATGGGTGGAGCCAGCATTGGCAGAGTGACTTTGATTGGAATTCTGAGCTAGTACTGCCTCAAATTCTTGTCCTCCTGGAAACACTTTCTGGGGCTGAAGATTCACCATTTGTTTGCCTTTGTTAGTGCATCAGTGACAATTCAATGGTGAGGAGTGGACTCATCAGGGACAACCTATCAATTCAACTAAAAAAGCATAATAAACATATTTAAAAAGAGAAAAAGAAGCTGAAAATACTCATGAGGAGAAATCAGCTGAAGAACTCTGGCAACATGAAAAATCAGAGCAGATCAACACTTCCAGGGGACATTAAAAAAAAAAAAAATACAACAGAGAATTCTATTCCCAGAGAAATTGCTGAAATGTCAGAAATAGAATTTAGAATATGTATGGCAAATAAGATAATTGGAATGGGGAAAAGATGGAAACAGATAACCAAAACATAGTTCAGAAGTTTTCTCAAGAAATTAATGAATTCAAAGACAAAGTCATGAAGGATATGAACATAATGAGGAAATATATAGCAGAGCTTAAGGAATTTTAAAAGGTATTTGAGGATCTTCAAAATACAGTAGAGTCCCTCAGAAATAGAGTTGAGCAGTGCAAAGAAAGAATCTCAGATAAAGACAAACTTCTGAACTATCCCAAGCATTCAAAGAGGTATAAGAATGGAGAAAAAAAATCAGAATATTCCCTGAGAGAGTTATGGAATCATTCCAAGAAATTAAACACCTGAATTATAGGGAGTCCTAAAAAAGAGGATGGTTCCAAGTCACAAATTCTCTGCTATAAGACATCATGGCAGATAACTTCCCAAGTATTTCAAGAGACACAGAAATTCAGATAGTAGATAGTTTCAGAACCCCAGCATGACTCAATCCAAACACAGCATCTCCTAGACATGTTGTAATTAATTTTGCCAATGTTAATATGAAGGAGAAACTTCTGTAAGCAGCCAGGCATGAGAAAAGTATTACTTATGAAGGGAAAAGTATAGGGATGACTGCAGATCTTTTAGCTGAAACTTTCCAAGTCAAAAAAAGATGGTCATCAACCTTCAACCTTCAACCTTCTTAAACAAAACAATTGCCAGCCCAGGATTCTATACCTTGCTAGACTTGAGTTTCATTTGTGATGAAGAAATCAAATATTTCACTGACATCCACATGCTGAGGAAATATTCCATGACCAGACTAGCTCTCGGGAAATACTCAGACCCATTCCTCATAACAATCAATAGGAGAGTACACCACCAAAGTAAACCTACCCAGAAATTAAAGAACAAAGCCTAGCTTCCACAACAGGTAGAGGCATAAGATTAAGCTCTGAACTTCTAAAAAACAAGATAACCCAAACTTTGCCACATCTATCAACTATCTAAATTAATGTGAATGGTTTGAACACTCCTTTAAAGAGGCATAGGCTGGCAGACTGGATACAAAAAATATATCTGTTGCCTACAAGAAACTCACCTTACCTTAAAATACAAATCAAGAATCAAGGCAAAGGTATGGTCAATGGTATTCCAGACAAATGGAAAGCAGAAAAAAAGCTGGGGTTATAATCTTGCATGCAGATACAATGGGATTCAAACCAACAAAAATAATGAAAGATAAAGATGGAAACTACATACTGGTCAAGGGAAACACAAAATATGAAGAGATTTCAATAGTTAACATCTATGCACCCTAACTGAATGCTCCTCAATTTATAAAACAAACCCTAACTCAGCTGAATAATATGATATCTTCCTACATTATACTAGTTGGAAACTTTAACACCCATTGGCAGTACTGGACAGATTCTCCAAGCAGAAACTAAACAAAGAAATAATAGACTTAAATAAGACCCTAGAATAAATGGACTTAACAGACATTGATAGAATGCTTTATACTAACAAAACTGAATACACATTTTTCTTATCAGCTCATGTGTCATCCTCCAAAATTGATCATACCTTAGGTCATAAGGCTAATCTCGAAAATTTAAAAGAATAGAAATTAGTGCCCATAGAACAATGGTTATGGCAACAGCCACATACACCAAGGTTGGTGGGTTTGAAACTGGCCCAGGCCAGCTAAACAACAATGACAACTATGACAAAAAATAGTCAGGTGTTATGGTGGGCATCTGTAGTCCCAACTACTTGGGAGACTAAGGCAGGAGAATTGCTTAAACCCAAGAGTTTGAGGTTGTTATGAGCTATGATGCCATGGCATTCTACCGAGGGCAACATAGTAAGGCACTGTCTCAAGAAAAAAAAAAAAAAAATAGAAATTATCCCCTGTAGATTCTCAGACCATCATAGAATAAAAGTTGAACTCAACAGCAACAGAAATCTTCATACGCAAATAAAATCATGGAAACCAAATAACCTTACGCTGAATGATAGCTGAGTCATAGACAAGATCAAGGAGATCATTAGATTTCTGAAACAAAATGATAATGAAGCCACAAACTATCAAAACATGTGAGATATTGCAGTCCTTAGGTAAATTTATAGCATTAGATGCCTTCATCAAGAAAACAGACAGAGAAAAGGTCAGCAATCCAATGGGCCATCTCAGCCAATTGGAAAAGGAAGAACAATCTAATCCCAAAGCCAGCAGAAGAAAAGAAATACCTAAAATTAGAGGAGAATTAAATGAAATTGAAAACAAAATAATTATTCAGATTAGCAGTACAAAAAGCTGGGTCTTTGAAAAGATTAATAAAATTAATAAGCCCTTGGTTAGACTAACTAGAAACAGAAAATCAAGATTTCACACAACTACAATTAGAATGATAAAAGGGAAATAACAACAGATGCCATAGAAATACAAAAGATTTTCAATAATTACTACAAAAATCATTATTCCAAGAAATATGAAAATGTAGAGGAGATGGACCAATATCTGGAAGGAAAATACCTTCCAAAACTCAGCCAGAAAAATTTAGAAATCTTGAATACATCAATAACAAGTAATGAAATAGCATCAATTATACAAAATCTCCCTAAAAAGAAAAGCACTGGACTAGATAGTTTCACACCAGAATTCCATGAAACCTTCAAAGAGGAACTAGTTCATATAATGCATAAATTTTCCACAATATAGAAAAAGAAGGAATCCTCCCCAACACATTCTATGAAGCAAATATTACCCTGATCCCCAAACCATGAAAGGACTCAACAAAAAAAGAAAACTATAGGCCAATGTCATTAATGAATATCAATGCAAAAATATTCAACAAGATATTAGCAAACATAATACAACAACACATTCAAAAACTTATACACAATGATCAGTGGGTTTTATCCCAGAGACATATGGTTGGTTCAACATACTCAAATCTATAAATATAATATACCACATAAATAGAATCAAAAGCAAAGACCGAGGCAGGGGAGGCTATGCTGCCTGGAAGCACCTTATGACCTGCTCTTCAGGGCTCAGGCCAACAGGGCTGCCTGTTCCACTCCTTCTACCTAAATACCTGACATCAGGACTCATGGATCCTGGAGCTGTACAGACCCTTGTCAGGGTCGAAGACATCCAAACAAGATCTATAGGAATAGAGTTCGATTAAAGATGGTGGCTGAGTAACAGCTTCCCTGCAACTGGGCACGGGGAATCTGGGGAGACAAGACTCCAGACATCTCTGGCTGGTGGGATCTGCCTATGATCATCCCTTTGAGGATACAGGGAGCCAGGAAGGGACTTC
>CAUYPK010032862.1:0-21060 GCA_963574355.1 Loris lydekkerianus
TAGAGATGACCATCCCTTCACCTTGAGTCTATATTTGTCTTTTAATGTAAGATGCTATTCTTGTATGCAGCAGGTATCTGACTTGAGTTTTTGTATCCAGTCAGCCAGCCTGTGCCTCTTTAGAGGACAATTTGAACCATTCACATTAATTGACAATATTGATAAGCCTTTCGAGAGTACAGTGGATATTTTTAATCCTTTTGCGACTGTGGAAGTTGCAATTTAATCAAAATTTTCTTGGTAGGTTTTCTTTTGTGGTGGAGGATTATGCTGGTCTTTATGGAGGATAGGTCTGAGAATATCCTGGAGAGCTGGTTTAGTTATGGCAAATTTCTTCAACATGTGAATTTCATTGACATATTTAATTTCTTCATCATAAATGAAACACAGTTTAGCTGGGGACAGGATCTTGGGTTTAAAGTTATTTTGTTTTAGGAGATTAAAAGTCAATGACCATCCTCTCCTAGCTTGAAAGGTTTCAGCAGAGAGATCTGTAGTTATTCTAATATTCTTCCTGTTTTAGGTGATGGGTTTTTTTTTCATCTGGCTGCTTTCAGAATTTTCTCCTTCATATTAATTTTAGTGAAATTCATTATAATGTGTCTAGGGAATGTCTTATTCAGGTTGAGTCATGCTGGAGTTCTGAGACTGTCTGCTATCTGAATTTCAGAATCTCTTGGCATGTCTGAAAAGTTCTCCTTCAGAATCTCATGAAGAAGAGACTCTGTGCCTTGTGAATCCACTTTGTTGCTTTCAGGGATCCCTATAAGACGAATATTGTTTTCCTCGAATTATCTCAAAGCTCTCTGAGAAAGTGATCTGTTGTTGCCCTCCCTTTTCTCTTCTTCTTTGAGAGTTTGGGAGCATTCGAAAGCTTTGTTTTAATGTCAGAAATACTTTCTTCTTACTCCATTCTGTTACTGAGGGATTCTACTGTGTTTCTCAGTTCTTTGAGGGCTGCAACTTCTTGTCTCATTGTGCCAAAATCTTTGGTTATTTGGTCTTTGTATTCGTTGAATTTTTGAGATATCTTTTGGGTTACTGCTTGGAATTCTAATTTGATCTTATTTGCTATCCTGATTCTGAATTCAATTTCTGACATCTCAGCTATTTGTTTGTGCCTGGGATCTTGTGCTGTGTCTGTCCCATTGTTCCTTGGGGGAGTTGATCTCTGATTATTCATATTGGCAGAGTTTTTATGTTAATTTCACCTCAAGATTGTTTTTCACTGTTGCCTCTGGCCATCCTCAGAATTGGCGAGGAGTCTCTCTAAGATTAGACCCCAGCGGGATCACTCTATTATCACTGGATCTTTTTAGTGAGTGACCCTGTGTAGTTCCTTTGGGGCTACCTCAGCCAGGGCATTTTGATTGTGGAAGCAGCTCCGGAGTGTGACACATCTGATTCAGCAACGGGGGGGAGGTGGTGTGCATGGTCCTGGGAGTGCTGCCGCCTAGCGACTTTGGCACAGAGAGCCCAAGGCTCCAGCAGTCTCTGGCCAGGAGAGCGTGTCGGTGTGGAGGCAGGGAGGGTACAAGAGGGAGGACACAAGGTTGCTCGGCTTTTGCAGTTTCTGGTCAGGGCATGCGGAGACCTGGAGGGCATGGGTCCCAGGTCAAGGGTCATAGCACAGCTCTTCTGGAGGTCTGGGTGGTGCCTAATCCAGGAGTTTGGGGTTGCTATGAGCTGTGATGCCATAGCACTCTACCCAGGGCAACAGCTCAAAGCTCCAGTGTGCCAAAACCAGTCTCACTCTGCCCTTGAGGGTTAAGGCTGTAAGGCAGCTCATTCCACGTCTTTAGTCTGCTCAGTCACTAGGTTACTAGCTCCTGCCCAATTTGCTCTGTGACCCTGCGGGCTGAGCTTGCTGGGGCAGTTCTCTCAGAATGGCTCCCTTTGGCCCACAGCTGAACACTATTAGCTCCATCTGGCTCGGCGGCTCAGTCTGGGGCCCTAGACAATGCTCAAATTTCTCTGCACTTCTGCTCAAGCTCTCCCCAAGGCAGTTCAACTTAGTGCCAAGTCCAAAAACACTGAAACAGTTTATGGGTAAAGCCTTTTCGGTTTGCAGTCTGACTGCTGCTTATACTTACGGCTGCCAGTGGGATTAGGTCAATTGAACACACGCAACCACTTGCCTGTTTTCCACTGTTTTTGTCCTCCTCAAGGTCCAGAAGTCCCTTGCTGACTCCCTGTATCCTCAAAGGGATTATTATAGGCATATCCCATTAGCCAGAGATGCCTGGAGTCTTATCTCCCCAGACTCACCATGCCCAGTTGCAGGGAAGCTGTTACTTGGCCACCATCTTGTTTCACCCTGATGAATTCTTTACCTTGGTATCAGTGGAATGATATTTTTAAAACTCAAATATAATCCTAATACTTTCTTTAATAACAAAACAAAAACTTTTCAACAGTGTCCCAGTGTTTTGGGGATAGAAAAACAAGAACTAAACCCAAAAAACAAATACTTCTTCACATGGTTATGTGGCTGTGCAAAGCCTTGTCCCTTACTGCCTCTCCCACTTTGTATTGTTTTCCCTCACTGACAGGGACAGATTCTAATGCTTAGTCTACATCAGCTTATCAGTCCTCAAAGCATGTTTATTTTGAATAATTCAAAGATCGAGTAACTTCTAGCCAGTGGAAGATTTGATATATCTGAAGAGTTGAGCTGAGAAGATAAGCACCATTTTCTCTTTTGCGTATTCCATTTATAAATAAAATTTAGAAAATAATGGAGAAATAGTCATGACTTAATTCACATGACTCTGCTTCTCTGTGAACAATTCTAAAGAATTCCATTTCCCAAATTAAAAAACAAAAATAGTGCTGAAGACATTTTCAGGTTTTACCTTAAAAACTCCTTATCTGCACTAAAAAGATGATAGTCTCTAGGACTTCACATCCTTATTGTATGAGTTTATTCCTAACATTGCATAGAATTTGGCTAAATCTGGAAGTTATATATTTAGGACTGCAATAGTCAAATGGGCTTTTATAATATCAGTCCTTTGCATTTGTTTCTAAAACAATACCAAAAATCATACTAGAAAAAAATTAAAGAAGGCAAAATTTAGCTTTGTTGATTCCCTTTATTCCTTTAACTGATTTAAAAATCTAAGCCCTTTCCTTTCCCTTATTTCCTGCATATGAAAATTTACACCAGAAAGTAATTATTAGTAAGAAACAGTGGGAAATGAATACCATCTTCATTAGGTTTATTGGTTTGACTTCAATTAGAATAAGAGAATTCACCAATTATGAAATGTATAGTATTTATGAAATAGAATAAGTTGTGTATTTGTGTATGGGCAGAATTAAAGATTTCTGAGAATGTACTGACCTGAAATTACACAACTTACCCTACTTGTGGGCCTATCATTGAGTTCTTACCAAGATAAACTGCATTTAGCTTAACTTTATACTTGCACTACTATGGAAAATATTACCTTTTTTCTATAGCTTTTCGAAAATATATTAAGAGATATTAATATTCTCATGGATTAAGTATTCTTTTCTTTTTCAAATCATGGGTGGCGCCTATGGCTCAGTGAGTAGGGCACTGGTCCCGTATACCGAGGGTGGCAGGTTTGAACCTGGCCCTAGCCAAACTGCAACAACAACAAAAAATAGCCAGGTGTTGTGGCAGGCAGCTGTAGTCCCAGTTGCTCAGGAGTCTGAGGCAAGAGAATCACCTAAGCCCAAGAGCTGGAGGTTGCTGTGAGCTGTGATGCCAAGGCACTCTGCCAAGAGCAACAAAAGTGAGACTCTGTCTCAAAAAAATAAAAATAAAAAAATAAATAAAAAACAAGAAAGGGAAAACAATAAAAATAAAATAAAATCTTATTAAACACATTTAAATTGTTAAGCATAGCATATAAGGAAACCAGATTTAGACTGGAAAAAACACATTACAGCTAAGGAGAATCAAAGCTGCATCTGCCATGTTCATGTCTGTTTAAAAAAAGAATAAAAACTTTTATGCTTCATCTTGAACTGAATCATAATTATCATGGTCCTAATCACAGTGCTTATAATCAAGTGTTTGTTCACTCTCTCTAATTTTCTCTTCCTCTGAGGAAAACACCTTCCAGTTCCACAATCTCGTATTTCAGATGCCGTGGTCACAGGGACACAGGTGTCATGTGGGAGCTGAGAAGAGGCGGTACTCAACAATCAACACTATCCATCTGCTAATGCTCACCCCTTTGGGCTCACTTGGTCCTCTGGATTCTGACCACTGCAATGATCAATCACGCAACTGCTCTATTCAGCCTCATCCTCTCCCTTTTCTTATAGATTGTTGCTTCGTGGTCACCAAAATAAAAAGGAAAAAAAAAAGAGAATCAAAGTCATCAAAGCCATGTGTCCTGAAAGAAATACTCATCATGACTGGAATCTTTCATCTAATTGATATGGTGTAAAAGACTTACTTCTACCGAATACTTAGCCATCAAATAGATGTGATTATAAAAAATCAAAAGATGGATTTTGCTGTTGTGGTAGTAATGGTGGGCTCTCCCTTTTGCTTTGATTTCCATTCATAATGCATACTTACCATGCCTTTTTGTTTTGAGGCCCCTTCTGTAGCCCTCAATAATCCATTGTTTATCAAAACCTCATACTGAGAAAGCAATGACTTCATTTATAAATAATCAAAGATGCTCTATTCTTAACAAGCCTAACACATCTGGCATTTTGCTACACATTTCAAATTGCAAAAAAATATAGTGAGAAATTATTTATTATAATCACCTTCATTGCATTGGTGGAATCTTTAATTTTTTTTTGAGAAGTTTTAAATGGATTGGCATTAATTCTTCTTTACATATTTGGTAGAATTCACCAGTGAGGTTGTCAGGTTCTGGGGGTTTTTTGTGGGGCAAGGATAAATTTGGTTACTGATTCATCTCCCTTTCTCATTATTCGTTTGTTTAAATTTTCTTTCTCTTCATGACTCAGTCTTGGTAGGTTGTATGTTTCTAGGACTTTACCCATATTTTTATGTTATCCAATTTATTGACATATAACTATTCAGAGCAGCCTTTTTTGGATCTTTTGTATTTTTGTGGTATCAGTTGTATTGCCTTTTCTTTCATATCTCATTTTTATTTCTTTGCATTTTTTCTATTGTTTTGTTACATTTGTTAAAGGTTTATCTATTTTGTTTATCTTTACAAAAACAATTATTAGTTACGTTGATGTTTCCTATTGTTTTTATAGTTTTTATTTCATTTATTTCTGCTCAGATCCTTTTTATTTCTTTTCTTCTTATGGCCTTGGGCTTAGATTATTTTCCTTTCTGGTTGAGATATAAAGCTAGGTTGTTTATTTAAGAATTCTTTTCTATCTTAACATGTGCATTTATTGCTATAAACTTCTTTCTTAGATCTATATTTGCTACCTCCCTTAATTTTTGATATGCCATTTCCATTCTCGTTTGTCTCAAAAACATTTTATTTCTCTTTAGATTTCGTCTTTGGTCCATTGGTTATTCAAGAGTCTGTAAAAAAAAAAATCATTCAAGATGATTTTCACTGCCTCCTTTGCTTTAAATTACCTTGTTTCAGAGCTTAGGTCTTGAAGTGACCTCAGCCTGGAGCAAAGCCAGACTCCTCCTTGTGACCAAATAAACAGAAGTCCTTGATCTTGATGACAATATGTGGCAATACATCACTGGGGCACCAGGTGGTGCTGTATGGTTTTTTTAGGAGACAGAACACATAGCCAACAACCTCTGTTGTCCTCACTCCAAACTTAGTTGCCTTTGTCAATTGCCTGATTATTTCCTCATCATTTAGACCACGC
The DNA here is from genome assembly GCA_963574355.1 of Loris lydekkerianus. Taxonomy (NCBI): domain Eukaryota; kingdom Metazoa; phylum Chordata; class Mammalia; order Primates; family Lorisidae; genus Loris; species Loris lydekkerianus. Next base: position 5,812 of record CAUYPK010032862.1, read on the forward strand.
CAAGTTGGAATCTTAAAGCTCATAAGAATCCTTCAGGGGCAGGTCTCACAGTGCTTGCTGACTCCAGTTCCCATGGGGTGCAGGAGTCCCTCTGCCTGTCTGAAGAGTGGCATTCTGATGCTGGCAGATATAACTAAAATGGCCCTGCTTTAGGTCCCTGCTAAGTAAGACTTTCTCATAACCTTCCCAAAATGGCAGCCCCCTAGCCTCCAAGACCTTCTCAGCATGGCTGCCTCAACAGCCACAATACATATGGCAAATCCAATCCACCCAGCATTCACATCTGGTTGCTGTAGACCAGCGGTTCTCAACCTGTGGGTATGAACTCTTTGTGGGTTGAACGACCCTAACAGGGGTCGCCTAAATACATCCTGCATATCAGATGTTTACATTATAATTTTTAACAGTAGCAAAATTACAGTTATGAAGTAGCAATGAAAATTATTTTATGGTTGGGGGTCACCACAACATGAGAACTGTATTAAAGGGTTGCAACGTTACCGCTGCTGTAGACTATTGGAGTTTGCCCACTGTTTCAAGCTTTCCTCTCAATGGCAGCTTCCCACAACAACCAAAAACTCCAGAAAGCCTTCCTCCCATCCCGGACATCTGTGGAGGGTTAGATGATCCCAGCTGGTTGTAATCACTTGCTAGGCTGCACTTTTAAAAGTCATATTTATTCTCTATGTTTCTATAGTTGCTTTCTCTTAGTAAAATGCTATTTTAGAAGGGAACAATGGAAGGAAAAAGAATAGCGTTTTTTGTCTGAGCATTTTTGACAGTTGTAATTCTATCAAGAGAAATAATTACAAAGTGATTTATTCTAACAGGCACATGAGCCAAATAACTTAGCTTCTTAAAATAGCTCATGTTCAAATTACTTAGATAATAGGCATTGTGCGTTTGGCATTATGCTCAGAATCCTTTTGTGCTTTTTTCTATGACACATAAATTCTTACAAACAAAATTTCAGACATTAGGTCACAGTCTTTTGAACTGCATCCTCCACAGCTCCATCTATTTCAACTGCAACCACAAATTCCAATGTCTGTTCATTTCCTCATTAGGAACTATCACAGAGACATTGTCTATGAAAGTCTAGCATTTTAGGAAGAACATGGGTTTTGACATTAGCCCTTAATTTAAATATTATTTCTAACATTTACAAGCTGTAAAAATTTTATCAAGTTAATGTAAAGAGTCTCAATTTCCTCCTATGTTAAAATAAGAAAGGAAAAATTCATCCCATAAAGACTGATAGATCATATATGCTACTAATAAAGACCCTAGCACAGTGCTTGCTATATAATGAAAATTGAACATACTAGAATCCATTTGAGAGTTACTTTTTATTGATATAAAATTAATATGTACAAAAAAAGACCAGGTTTTTATATTTTTGGGAACTCTATACATCAACAAATCCACCACCTAAAACAAGATGTAGAACATTTCCATCACTCCAGAAAGTTCCTTTAAACTCCTTTTCAGTCAATTTCCCACCCCCAGGCTCTTACTCTACCTTTCACCTCACTACTTAGGCAAACATTTTTGATTTCCATTGTTGTAAATTTGGTTTTGGCAAATTAAATCATAGAGTATGTATTCTTTTTGTGCCTAGCATCCTTTGCTTTACATAATGTTTATCAATGTTGCTGCATGCAGTGGTTAGTGATTTTCCATTGCTATATACTAGTAATATTTTATTTTATGATTCTAACAATTTTTTTGATCCTTTAACATGTTAGTAGACATTTGAGTTATCAGTTTTTGACTACTATGAATAAAGCTGCAATAAATATCCTTGTACTAATTTTTTGTGGGATTTTGTTTTTATTTTTCTTTAGTGACTACCTAGAAGGAGAACTGTTAGGTCATAGGATAGATGTACATTTAATTTTGTAATAATATGCCAAACAGTTCTCTAAAATAATTGGACCATTTTATACTCCTACAAGCAATGCATGAGAATTTTGGTTGCCTATACAGGCATACATGTATACCTTGTTATATTTCACATAGCTTTATTGTAATTTGTAAATATTGTGAGTTTTTGCTAATTGAATTTTTCACAGATTTCTTATAGCAACCCTGTATCTAGCAGCATGTGATCTCTTCATATTTCTGGGTCATAATTTGGTAATTTAATATTTTGAGTTTTTCACTGTTATTATATCTGTTGTGGTAATCTATGATCAATTGTTCTTCAGTGTTACTATGGTAATTGTTTGGGGAAACCACAAAACACTTCCATGTAACATGATAAACTTAATTGGTAAATGTGTGTATTTTGACTGCTCTGCCAACTGACCATTACCCTATTTCTGTCTCTTCTTGGGCCTCCCTTTCTCCAGAGACATAATAGTACAAAAATTAGGCTAATTAACAACACTACAGCATGGTCAAGTGAAGAGTCAAAAGTCTTTCACTTTAAATCAAAAGTTAGAACTAAGTAATTTAACGAAGAAGGCATATATGAAGCCAAGACAGGTCAAAAGCTATGTTTCTTGCACCAAAAAACCAAGCTCTGAATGCAAAGGAAAAGTTCTTGAAAGAAATTAAAAGTGCCACTACACTGAGCATATGTATGATGAGAAAGTGAAACAGCCTTATTGCTGACATAAAGAAAACTTGAGTGACCTAGATATCAAACCAGCCACAACATTCCCTTAAGCCAAAACCTAATCTAGAGCAAGGCTCAAACTCTCTTGAGCTCTAAAAAAACTGAGAGAGGTGAGAAAACTTCAGGAGAAAAGTTGGAAGCTAGCAGAGATTGGTTTATGATGTTTAAGTAAAGAAGCCAACGCCAGAACATAAAAGTGTAAAGGTGAAGCAGCAAGCATTAACGTCCATGCTGCAGCAAATTATCCTGAAAATGGAGCTAAGAAAATTGATGAAAGCAGCTACCCTAAACAACAAATTTTCAAAGTAGACAAAACTGCCTCATACTGGAAGAAGATGCCATCTAAGACCATCAAACCTGCAAAAAGAAGTTGGTGGCCAAAAGAATAATCAGGACAGGTTGACTCTCTTATCAGAGGCTAATGCAGCAGGTGACTTTACGTTAAAGCCAATGCTCATTTACCATTTTGAAAATCCTTGGGCCCTTAAGAATTATGTTCCATGGAACTTACATCAACTTTTGCCCTGGCCTGGTTTTCCATCCCCAGTCTTTAAATCCTTCCTCTCAAACAAGAACCAGGGCACTCTTGCCCTGTCGGTAATCTATCTGGATCAGGTCTGCACAGGGAAATCCTTATGCCTGGTATTTCATGCAGTGTGCCTCTTTCTCTCCTGGCTTTCCTCTGCAGTAAATGATAGCAAACTTAACAGATAACTAATAGAAGCAAATGTATTCATGTTCGTCACTCCATTTCATAGCTTATCTTTAAATAAATAAATATACTGTCCAGGCACAATGTCAACTCAAACAAGGGAATTAAATGGTAGAAATTTCAAATACCATGTCAGTTGGTGGGAAGATAAATTTCAGGTCATCCAGCTCTTTGATGGCCTTCAAAAACTTCCTTCCCTCCTTCCTTCTCTCCTTCCTTCCTTCCCTTCTCATTATTTGACTTTGCCTCAGCCTAGATATTAATATATCTATTAATATAATAATGGATTATTATATTAATCCATATAATAATTTACCTTGGATATTATTATTTCTGAAGTAGAATCATATCTACTTTTGCCTATATGTTCACTATAAAATGCTCTTAATCTTGATTTGATCCAAATTATGTTAATGTAATTACATATTTCATCAACTGTAGTCACTTTTCTATAGGACGCAACCCTGCAAAATGAAATAGCTGCTATAGTGGCTAAGTTTATAAAGTTAAAGTGACTTCAAGGACTGTTAATTATCTCCTGATTTGCTTATTATGTGGTAAATGTGACTGTACAGAAAGTCATTCTGGAAAGTTTTGTACCTATGCCAAAAAAACAATTCCAAGGTTAGTCAACTTCAAAAAATCTAAAGTGATGGGAGTACTTTCTCTGAAATGCTCACATTTTACTGTCTATATAACCTTGACTCATCACACTGCTCATGGCCCTACATAAATTTGGTGCTGAGTAAAAGAAGTGGCTTTTATTGAAGCCAACAATGCTATGCAAATTATAATATTTAATATATTCTTTACTAAATTTCTAATTTCATCTTTCATTTTAGTTAGCAAATGATTTTATAATTTAGTGACTTTTTTGCTGATAACATTTCCTTCTTCATAAGGCTGAAATTTTCAAATTCTTTTTTTTAATGCACATTTTCTATTACATTTTATTACTCAAAAGAATAATCAGGCAGCCGTTTCTCAGCAACAGCCTCTATTCCCATTGTGGAAGATTCAAATGAATGCATTCAAATTGGTTTTATTGCTTCTGAGGGAAGACACTCTACCTGGACATGGCCTTCTGTAACATTTTTTATAAATTAAATTCTGCCATTGATTCCCTGCTCAAACCTTTTTGGAGCTACTTTTACAATCAAGTGAACAACAAGAACAATCACAAGAGTCTCACCTTCAACGTTTTCAGTCATATCCAGTCACACTTTAAAGTAGTAGTGTTTCTCTTTGCCTCTTGCACTGATTTTATTCTCCCCGTAGATTCTACTTCAACACCCTGGGAACCTCACTGCTCTTGAATATTACTACATTCTCACTCTAAAGAAGGAAAATCACCTGATAAATTAATCCATATAATAATTTACCTTGGATATTATTATTTCTGAAGCAAGAACACTTAAAGTTTTGAACTCTTCCAGTTTTAAGGGAGAACAGTTGGAGAGAAAACTTTTAATCAGAGTGCCATGGTGAGATTTTGCTCTCTGAGAATATATACGGTGATGGCTACATTTAACGTACATATATTAACGGTAAATGAACACTAGAATCTGATTTTATTATTATGACCTTAATAAATAATGTTGCTGACAGTAATAATAATAGCAATTATAACGGCAACTTACATTTTCTAGCCATTTACCACGTGTTGAACACTTCTCTGAGTGCCTTTGATATATCCTTTTTTGTTTGTTTGTTTGTTTGTGACAGTTTCACTTTGTTGCCCTTGATAGAGTGCCATGATGTCACACCTCACAGCAACTTCAAACTCTTGGGCTTAAGCAATTCTCTTACCCCAGTCTTCTGAGTATAGGGACTACAGGCATCCACCACAACACCTGGCTGTTTTTTTAGAGATGAGGTCTCACTCTGGCTCAGGCTGATCTTGAACTCATGAGCTCAGGTACCCACCCACCTCAGCCTCCCAGAGGCTAGGATTAAAAGTGTGAGCCACTCTACCCAGCCTTTGATAGATTCTTTATTTTATCCTCACAACAGCTCTATGAAATGGATAGTATAATCATTGTCATTTTACAAATAAGGAATTTAGGCATGGAGTGGTTAAGTAACTTATCTAAAGTTATACAGATAAGCAATAAAAATACTTTACTGTTGTTGTCCACTTTCTACGGGCACTGAAATTAGTGCTTTCCAAGCATTATGTCCTTTGCTCTCATCAATTCTGTCAGTAAGCCCTGGAGGAAACTGGACCTTGGAGAGAGAAAATATTTACTGTGCATCACCTTGTAAAAGCTGAAATTGGAAACTGGATCTGTTTGGTACCTAAGTTTATCCCCCTAATTACTACCGTTCTACAATAATACATGAAATTTTTACAAACAATTTTTGGTAATATACAAACAGGAAATGGCAGTTTTATCTTGACTCGTAGAGGACTCTATTATGGGATCACTGTGGGAAGCACATTCTCTCTGTCTTGAGGCTTTGTGGGTACCATTGCAATCTGTTCCTAACAATGCTGGTTGCCTCAGTGAGCAGTTTGTATCAGGATAAGCCAGCAAGGTTCAAAGAGGAAGTGGTTACAGATGAATAGGAACAGAGTCAAAGAAAGGTTGGCCACACCCTTCCATGGCTACAGTTCTTTCTAGCTGATTGATCTTTTCTCTTTCTCCAGCATGGGAAAAAGATGGAGATGTCCACTCTTCTTGGACAAGACAGAATGACACTCAGATGAAGTTCTGAGGCCAGGTTGTTTTGAAGAATTGAACACAGGGAAATTTTCCCATTAAGGCTGATCAAGTATCATGTTTCAAATCTACTTTTCCTTCACTAAGCATTGATAAATGTAAGATAAATACGATGACACAAAATGTCAATAAACATTAAAAAATATACAGATGCTATGCAGAACTATAACCAAAAATACTCTGATTTTTTCCACTTATCTTCAGTGGAACATTTTTCTTATAGTTATTTCTATTTTTGTTTTTCATATTATTCAAAGCACAAACTTATGATTTAACAACCAAAAGTCACAATACATTTTATCTCTCCTTCATGTATTAGGATACAATTATTTCTTTGTCTTCTACATCTGAGATTCTTTCTTCTGTATTGTCTAATCTGTTACTAATACTTTCTACTACATTTTAAGTTCCCTAATTGATTACTTCAATTCCTTTAGCTCTGCTATATCCTTTCAATATTCATATAATTCATCTCTTACTTGATTCTTATTTTGGATTTTCTTTTGAGTATTTTCCACTTTGTCAACAATTTCCTTTAATGTTTTTATCATCTGTATTTTAAATTCCCTTCTGTCATTTCTAACATTTCTTTATAGGTGTACTTCTCTAGAGTAGCTACCTCATGATCCACTGGGGGTTGCTCTGGTCTAATTTTTCATGTTGCCAGATTTTTCTGTTGTTTCTAACTCATGAGTGTTTTCTTTTGTCTGTTTCCTTGCCCTAATTTTTCTTTCACTTCCTCTTTCTCTTTAAGTGACTGTGCCTGTGACTGACCTAAGGTGTTGACGAGTCCTTTTCGTACAGGACTAAAAGGAAGAGAAGATTGAAGACAAGAAGGGAAAAAGATTTAAAAAAAAAAAAAAAAGAAGAAGAAGAAGAAGAAGAAGAAGAAGAAGAAGAAGAGGAGGAGGAGGAGGAGGAGGAGGAGGAGGAGGAGGAGGAGGAAAGAAAAGAAAAGAAAAAAGAGAAAAGAAAGGGGGTGAGTAAAAGGGAAGATTGACAAGAAGAAGAGAGGCACATAAAGAGGGAGATAAGAGTAATAAAGGTATGCAGCAGGGTATTTGGATCCACACCTTAAAAACTCCCCAACCTCTGGGGGTGCTGGATTTGGTGGTTCCCTTGAGGTCAGCAGCTCTTTTCCAGCCTGAGCAGACACAATACCCCACTTCCATCAAATAGAGAGGAAAAATAAGAATATTATAAATCAAACCAAAACAAACAAACAAAAAACCTTACAGAATAAAATTAGGGGGAAAAAATCAAGTAACAGAGGCAAAAACACTAGCATAAATAAAGTTTTTATTATTAAAGAAGGCAACAATGAAAAACTATATTTACATTCAGAAAAATGAAGAAAAATAAAAGAAAATGTAAGGGGAAAGTTGAAATTAAAAAAAAGAAAAAGAAAACAAAACAAAGCAATATATGTCTATCTTCTCGTATATAGCCCAGGCAACAGGTGATCTGCTGGAGTATGAGATGCTAATCACAATCCTGATACAGCTGTATCAGATGGAGACTGGGGGCTTCTGCTCACTTCTTTGCCCCCAAACCCCACAAGGTTGAGAACCTGAATCTCTCCTCAGCCTGCTTTTGACTAAGCAGAGGCTTTCCCAGGAAAGCATGTGTGGTTGGGGTCTCTCCTGAAGTGGCTGCCTACTTAACAGGTGCGCCAAAACTGGCCTCACTCTAAGTCCCTGAGGGCTGAGGCTGCAAGGTGGCTCTCCTACTGCCAAACACCAAAAGCTCTTCTCTTCCCCAAAGTCTCAGTCCCAACATTTGGGAGCTGTTCAAACTCACTAAATTACTCGCCCAATGTCTCCCATCATGAGCCTCACTCTGGGATTCTGAGGGTGGAGTCTGCAGGGCAACTCTCCCACAATAATTTCATGGCCTCCAGCCAAAAAATGAAAGCTCTGTTCTGGCCCAGCAGCTCACTCCTGAACTCTAGTCACCACTCAAAGTCACTTACACACCCACAGTCTCTGAAGGTAATTCAACCAAATACCCAAGTCCAAAAAATCTAAACAACCTGCAGGGAAGGCCTTTCCTGTCTGCAATCTCACTGTTGCTGTACCTACAGCCATGGCAGCCACCATAGCCTCAGACCAATGCAACCACTTGCCACTTCTCCACTGCTTTTGTCCTCCTCCTGGGGTCCAGAAGTCTCCTGCTGCCTCCCTGCATCTCCAAAGGGATGTTTCTGGGCAAAGCCCACAAGCCAGAGGTGCTTGGAGTCTTTTGTCCCCAATCTCACTAGGCCCAGTTACAAAGAAGCTGTTACTCAGCCACCATCTTGCTCCACTCCCCCCAACTTGACCTTTTTAAAAGTTTTCAGTTCATCACAATCATAACTCAAAAAAATCACAATTACTATGAAAATCATGCTTACTGGATAGGTGAGCCTCTTAGATACAAAATCTCTTCGGTAATTTTAACCCATTTTCTACATTGGACAGACATCTTTGAGTTACTCTTTTTCTTAATTATTGAATTTAATGTGAATTGTGTGAGATGCTATAATCAAAATGGTGTAATAGGAGGCTCAAAACATACTTTTAATATTATTAAGAGCCATATTTAGTTGTTTTATATCTTGAATTGACTTTCACCTCCAGGTAGGGTCATTTGTTTCCTTTCCTTTACAACATAACTCCTCAGAAGAGTTGTCTTTATTCAGTGCCCACAATTTCTCTTCCTCCAACCCCCTTCTATCATAAAGGGAAGTTGGATTTTGTCAAATGCTTTTCAAAATCTATTGAAATAATTGTACAGTATTTTTTCTTCATTCTGTTAATGTATGTATCACATTTATTGCTTTGTGTATGGAGAACCATGCTTGCGTCCCTGGGATGAATCTCACTTGATCTTTTCAATGTGCTATTGAATTCAGTTTACTAGTATTTTCTCAAGGACATTTGCAAATATGTTTATCAGTACTACTGGCCTGCAGTTTTCTCTTTTTATTGTGTCCTTGCCTGGTTTTGGTATCATGGTAATTCTAGCCTTGAAGAATGAGTTTGGAAGTATTGTCTCCTCTTTAATTTTTTGGAAGAGTCAGTATTAGCTCTTTAAGTGTTTTGTAGACCTCATCAGAAAATCCATCAGGTCCTGGGCAACTCCTTCATGGAAGATTTATTATGGCTTTAATCTCATAACTAATTATTGGTTTGTTGAGGTTCTTTATTTCTTTATGGTTCAATTTTGGTAGGTTGTATGAGTCCAGAAAATTACCCATTTTTTTCTAGGTTTTCCAATTTGTTGGCATATAGTTATTTATAATAGTCTTTAACGAGTCTCTACATTTCTGAGGTCTCAATAGTTATGTCTACTTTCCCATTTCTGATTTTTATTTAGGTCTTCTCTCTTTTTTCTTAGTGTAACTAAAGGTTTGTTGATTTTGTTTATCTTTGAAAAAGTATTTCATTTTATTGATTTTTATTTTTTTAATCCCAATTTCATTTATTTCTATTCAGATCTTTTTTATTGCTTTACTTCTACTAATTTTGGATTTGGTTTGTTCTTGCCTTTCTAGTTCCTTGAGATGCATTCATTATGTTGTTTACTTGAAATTTTTCTACCTTTTAAATATAGGCATTTGTTGCTGTAAGCTTCCCTCTTACTATTGATTTTGCTGTATCCCAGATTTTTGATATGTTGTACTTCCATTTTAATTTGTTTTAAGAAATTTTTTAACTTCTTTTTTAAATTCCTCATAAACACCTTGGTCATTCAGAAGCATATTATTTAATTTGAATGTGTTTGTGTATTTTATGAGTTTCCTCTTGTTATTGATTTCTATTTTTATTTCACTGTGTTCAAAAAAAGATATTTGATATGATTTCTATTTTTTCTAATCTATAGAGATTTGTTTCATGGATTAAGATGTGATCTGTTCTGAAAATGTACCATGTGCCAATAAAAATTACATGTATTTTGCAGTAATGAGATGAAATGCTTTGTAAATATCAGTTATACCTATTAGATCTAGTGTATAATTTAACTCCATGGATTTGTTGTTGTTCTTGTTAATCTTCTGCCTGGATGATCTGTCTATTACTAACAGTGGAACACTAATTCCAGTACTGTTGTAGTATTACAATCTATCTTCCCCTTTAGGTCTATTAATGTTTGTTTTATATACAGGAGAGCTCCAGTGTATAATTGTTATGTCCTCTTGCTGAATTGACCCTTTATAGTTATATGGTAACTTATTTTTTTTATGATCTTTGATGTGTAGTCTATTCTATCTGACACAAATATAGCTACATTAGCTCTTTTTTTCCATTTTCAGTTTCATGGAATATATTTTTTGACCCGTTTAGTCTTTGTGTGTCTTTATAGGTGAAGTGGGTTTCTGAAGGGAAGAATACAGTTGGGTTTTTTGTTTTTTTTTAATCCATTTAGCTAATCTATGCCTTTTAATTAGAGAATTGATACCATTTACATTCAGTCTTATTATTGATAAGTAAGAACTTACTATGCCCATTTTGTTGTTTGTTTTCTGGTTGTTTTGAAACTCTTCTTTTTCTTTCTTTCTTGCTATCTTCCTTGGTAGTTAAGTGATGGTCTGTGGTAGTTTTAGTTTGTTGTGTTCTTTTTATTTTTAGAACATTTATTACAGGTTTTTATCCTCTGATTATTATGAGGGTAAAAAAAATCATAGATGTAACAAGTTATTTTAAAGAGATAACTTATCTTAGATCATGCAAAAAAAAAGAAAAAATAGAAACAAGGGTCAAAAAAAAAAAAAACCCACCAAAAATCTACTCTATAACTCCATCTCCCACACATAGTGACTTTTCTTTGTCTCAATTTATGTATTTTTATATTACCTATCCTTTACCAGGTTGCAGTAGCTATTTTTGTTTTTGATAGATTTGTAATTTGGCTTTCATACTAGGATTATGTGTCACCACAAATGCATTAATAGAATAATAATTTTACCAGTGGGCTTTATACCTTGAAACGTTTTATTTTGCACATTATATTTTTTTTTCTTTCAGATTGAAGAACTCCCTTTCTTTGCAAGACAGGTCTGGTGATCAATTTTTTCAGCTTTTGTTTGTCTGAAAAAGGATTTATCTCTCCTTTATATTTGCATGATAATTTTGCTGGATACAATATTGTCAGAGGGCAACTTTTTTTTTTTTTTTTTTTTGCATTTTGAAAGTGTCATTCCACTCTCTGGCCTACATGATTTCTATTGAGAAGTCTGCTGACAAATGAATTGGAACTCCTTATATGTAATTTGCTTCCTATCTATCACTGATTTCAGGAGCTTCTCCTTGTTCTTGACCTTTAAGAGTCTGATTATTACATATTTGGGGATAGTCTAATTTTGTTAAATCTATTAAATGTTTTAAGACATTCCTTTAGGCTGGGCACAGTGGCTCATACCTGTATTCCTAGAACTCTGGGAGGCTGAGGCAGATAGATTGCCTAAGCTCACAGGTTCAGGACCAACCTCAGCCAGAGAGAGACTTTGTCTCTAAAAATAGCTGGACATTGTTAAGGAATACCTATAATCCCAGCTACTTCGAAGGCTAAGGCAAGAGAATCGCTTAAACCTGAGAGATTGAGGCTACTGTGAGCTGTGATGCCACAACACTCTACCAAGGGCGACAAAGTAAGACTCTGTCTCAAAAAAAAAAAATGATAATAATAATAAGACATTCCTTTACCTGGATATTTATATTTATCTCAAGTTTTAGAAAGTTTTCTGTTTATTTCTTTGAGTAAGCTTTCTATCCCTTGCCCTTGCTCACTTCCTCTTGAACATCAATAATTCTTAGATTTGCACTGAACTTTACTGATCTCTGTGCACATGTGTGTTCATTAATCAGTTCCAAATTAATAGTGGGTACTTGTTGTGTTTGTTTCTCTATTCTTAAGATACTTCACTTAGGAAAATGATCTCCAATTCCATACAGATTGTTGCAAAAGGTAATTTATCTTTTTAAATGACTGAGTGTACTCCATGGTAGATTTGGTCTTTAAAAGTAATCTTTCATATCTTATAGACAATTTTCATTGCTTTTCATTCTTTTCACTTAATTCACCTCTAACTATGCATTTTTAAATAGCCAATCTTTGCCTCAGCACCTGTGGCTCAGCGGCTGGGGTGCCAGCCACATACACCAGAGCTGGCGGGTTTGAATCCAGCCTGGGCTTGCCAAACGACAATGATAACTACAACCAAAAAATAGGCAGATGTTGTGGTGGGTGCCTGTAGTCCCAGCAACTTGGGAGGCTAAGTCAAGAGAATCGCTTAATGATTCCACAGCAATCTACCCAGGGCAACATAGTGAGACTGTCTCAAAAAAAATAAATAAATAAATAAATAAATAAATAATAAAATAAAATAAATAGCCAGTCTTTGAACTAATTGATCATTATCTCTGCTGTTTATAGCCTCTAAAAGAGTTCTTTAGTTCAGCAAATGTATTTCTCAGTTTTAAGATTTCTAGGGTTTTTTAATTACAATTTCAATCTCTTTGTTAAATTTCTCTGATAAATTTTTTAATTTCTTTTACATATTATCGTGAAGATCACTGAGTTTCATTAAAACTGCTATTTTGAATTCTTAGTCTTTGAGCTCCCAAATCACCATCCTGCTAGGTTCAGTCACTGGGATTTTTGCTTTGCCCTTTTGGGGAGGTCATGGTTTCCAATTTGTTGTCATTTCTTATGGATATAATTCTTAAGATGTATATCCTGGAGAAATTAGTTACGTTTTCTCTGTCTGGATTATTTGATTTTAATTAAATATATTTGCTTAACAAACCTTCACCAGCTTGCTGCCACCTCTTCAACTCTAGGTGGCATCTTAAGCCTAAGATTGCCTTGACTGTAGTAAATCATTGGGCACTACCTGTTCCAAATGGGGAGATCTCAAAGGGATTATTCTGACAATGTGAAAATGTTCTACAGTATATATAGTACTGATGAATACTCACTCTGATTTGTTGTCTCCTTTGACTGAGTTACAGAGCAGAGGTTCTGGAGCTGGGGACTGTAGCTTCGCCTTCCCTGTGTTTGTCTCAGCCTGACCTGAGGGATAGTTCTCCTTTCAGAAGTCATGACGCTACCCATTGTTTAAGGTAGGGACAGATCTCCTGCAAAGGCACCCAATAAAGTGGGAAAGCTGGTTGGATAAAAATGAAGTGCCAAAAGACAGTCCAAAACTGATTATTCCTCAAGAGAAACCTATAGATTGTATAGGTTTTGTATAGTATATACAATCACTATAGATTGTAATATATCCTGACATCAGATAAAAAGATGCCTCCAGATTTGTTTTTATTTCTAAAAATTATATTGGCTATTTGGAGATCTTTATGGTTGCATATGAAATGAAGTACAATTTTTTCAAGTTCTTCAAAGTATGATGTTAGTGCTTTGATAGGGATTGCATTAAATTTGTGGATTTCTTTGGGTAGTGTGGACATTTTAATGATGTTGATTCTTCCCAGCCATGAGCATGATATGTACCTCCATTTGTTAACATCTTCTGGTATTTCTTTTCTCAGGGTTTCATAATTCTCTTTACAGAGATCTTTCACATCCTTTGGGGCTACTGATTTGTAGGCATTGATTTTTTTTTTTTTTTGTCCCAAGATACTATTCTTTTCCTTGATCATTTCTAAAAGCTTTGTAGTTGAGTTCATGGGGTTTTTCAGTTATAAGATCATGTCATCCTCAAAGAGTGACAATTTGACTTCTTCTCGCCCCATTGAATACCCTTGATCACCTTCTCCTGCTTAATTTTAATGGCTAGGACTTCCAGCACTATAGTGAATACCAGTGACAATAGTAGGCATCCTTGTCTATTTCCAGTTATGAGTGGAAATGCTTTCAGTTGTGCTCCATTCAATATGACACTAGCCACTATCAGTTAAAGAAATGTCTCACCTAAGCCTATTTTCTTAAGTGTTCCTATCAAAAAAGGTTGCTATATATTGTCAAAAGCTATTTCTGCATCAACTGAGAGATTCACATGATCTTTTTTTTTTTAATTTTATTTATGTGGTGAATTACATTTATGGATTTATGTATGTTGAACCAACACTGAATCCCTGGGATAAAACCTACTTGATCATGACTTTTTTAATACATTGCTGTTTTCTGTTTGCTAGGATCTTGTTGAATATTTTTGTATCAATATTCATTAATGATATTGACCTATAGTTTTCTTTTTTTATTGGGTTCTTTCCTAATTTTTGAATCAGGATAATATTTGCTTCATAGAATGTGTTTGGGAGGATTCCTTTCATCTCTATGTTTTGAAATAGGTTATACAATATGAGTACTAGTTCCTCTTTGAAGGTTTGGTAGAATTCTGGTGTGAATCCACCTATTCCAGGGCTTTCCTTTTTTTAGGAAGATTTTGTATTGTTGATGGAATTTCATAATTTAGGTCTATTCAAAATTTCTAATTCTTTCTGGTTGAATTTAGGAAGGTGACATAATTCCAGGTATTGGTCCATTTCCTCTATTTTTTCATATTTCTGTGAATAGAGGGTTTTGTTTTGTTTTTTTGTTTGTTTGTTTTATTGTTGGGGATTCATTGAGGGTACAATAAGCCAGGTTAAACTGATTGCATTTGTTAGGTAAAGTCCCTCTTGCAATCATGTCTTGCCCCCAGAAGGTGTGGCACACACCAAGGCCCCACCCCCTTTCTCCTTCCTTCTTTCTGCTATTCCTTCCTCCCCCCCAATAACCATAATTGTCCTCATATCAAGATTGAGTACATAGGATTCATGCTTCTCCATTCTTGTGATGCTTTACTAAGAACAATGTCTTCCACTTCCATCCAGGTTAATACAAAGGAAGTAAAGTCTCCATTTTTTTCAATAGCTGAGTAATATTTCATGGTATACATATACCACAGCTTGTTAATCCATTGCTGGGTTGGTGGGCATTTAGGCTGTTTCCACATTTTGGCGATTGTAAATTGAGCTGCAATAAACAGTCTAGTACAAGTGTCCTTATGATAAAAGGATTTTTTTCCTTCTGGGTAGATGCCCAGTAATGGGATTGCAGGATCGAATGGGAGGTCTAGCTTAAGTGCTTTGAGGTTTCTCCATACTTCCTTCCAGAAAGGTTGTACTAGTTTGCAGTCCCACCAGCAGTGTAAAAGTGTTCCCTTCTCTCCACATCCACGCCAGCATGTGAAGTTTTGAGATGTG
>CAUYPK010032863.1:0-15840 GCA_963574355.1 Loris lydekkerianus
TCCCACTGGTAGGCATTTACCCAGAATAAAAAAAATCATTTTACCATAAGGACATTTGCACTAGATTGTTTATTGCAGCTCAATTTACAATCACCAGAATGTGGAAACAACCTAGATGCCCATCAACTCAGGAATGGATTAGCAAATTGAGGTACATGCACACCATGGAATACTATTCAGCCACAAAAAAGATGGTGACTTCCCACCTTTTGTGATACCCTGGATGGAGTTGAAACACATTCTTCTTAGAAAAGTATCACAAGAATGGAAAAGCAAATATCCAATGTACTCAATACTAATATGAAGCCAGCAGACAATCCAATGCATACCCAAACAGGAGAAAACTGACTTCAATTCAAGTTGGAGGGAAGAGTAACAGGGAGGGGGAGGGGTTGGGGTCCTCTCACTGAATGGGCACGGGGTGGGAGGCACACTTTTTGTATGTAACCACAAGATGAGCTCTACCTTATTAAATCAAATATTTTGACCTGGTTGCTTGTACGCTGACATTAACCTGGAATCAATTTACTTTAAAAAAAGAAGGCTCCTATTTCTTTTGTCTAAAACTTTCCCTTTTCCTGCAGCTATGAAACAAAGGATAAAATCACCAAGTTACCTGTAACTTGCCTTCAAGTTGATGCTGCAACTACTTTTAAATCCTTGTGCCTTTCTCCTCCCCAACTGAAAAGGGTGGTGAGGGGATTAATAAATAGGGAGACATGTGATGCAAAGAAAAACACAAGGAAAGGAAAGAATTTAGGCAATTCTGAGCTATGCAGAAAATGCTACATAAAAAGTATCATTCTACTAAATTTGAACAGCTTGTGTTTGGAATGTCTGTGTTTCTAATTTTACTACATGAGCAAGTTCATTTTTTTCCCTCTGCCAGATACTTTAAAGTTTCTCTTGTGAAAAGAAAGAAATAAATTTAGTTTCCTCCCAGATGTAAATTCGCATAAATGGCTCTGTTGTACAATGAAGAAAATCGATTACCTTAATTCCAAATAAGATATTTTTATAATTTAAAAACCTAGTCCTAAGGAAGTCATGACCAGGGAGTTTGCAAAACACTTTGAGAGGGGCTGAGAATCCTGGCAGGATGGGTTGATGATTTTACACATGTGCAATTCCCTCCTTTCTTTTTCAAGCCTGCAGGTGTCAAGAGAGAGTTAATCCTTATTTTTGACTCAGTCACACGCAAATGAGTTCCTCTCTGAGCTGTTCAATGACCAGCATCCTCTTGAACCTTTGGTGGAATTCAGCTCCATGAATGACGCCAGGAACAAGAATTAGGATCCAGTTCTAGGATTTTAGAGTGACTCACTGGGTGACTTTGGTTCAGTAACAATAGAAAAATGACTTGGTTACTCTGCCTGTGAAACTGGAGCAGTGATGTTGGCCGCATGCCTCACCCCGGGGTTGAAGGAGGGCCAGACTTGCTAGATAACTAAGGCCTCCAGAACGTAGGCTTTGCTTGGGCAGGGTGGGGCAGGGGTGCTGACCTAGAGCCCAAGGACAGTGGAGGGTTCACGTGACACAGAACTGAGGGAGGTCCCTGAACTCTGCCCTATAGCCTGGGTGTATGGTGTTCTGTATGCAGTGGAGAAAATCAAATGCAGTCAGCCAATGTCTTTCTGGAGACTACCTTCCTACCTCCATGGGGCATTCATGGATCTAGAGTAAACATGGTGGCCAATATACTTTCTGAAGTTTTCTGAGGCCCATTACCTTGTTCATCTGGCCAGACAGTGCTTCTCATAATCTAGATTTCTAGATTCTAGCCTGTATGTTCATTAAAGGCTGGAACATGTGTATGTGCACGGTAAGATGCCTAGCACTCAATGCTATATTATTAAATGAATGAATTCTTACACAGAGAGAAAAAAATACACCCTCCACCCTCCACACACACTAGAATTTTTCAGGACTCAAGTCAGAAAGAAGAGTATTTGGGTGATGGAGACACTTCTGCTTTCAACCTCATTACTGACTGTCTTGTTTGGGATATAAACACAATTGCAGTCATGGAGACCAAAATAAGCATAACTTAAACAAAATAGCAGTTTATTTCTCTCTCACACAACGTGGCTGCTATGTAGCATCATAAACTCAAGCTGTAGGGTCCACTTTTCTTAAGAGTATACCCCCATCTGTGTGGTGTGTGCCTCCTGGTTGGTAGAATGGGGAAAGGGAGGAGAAAATATCTCTTCTATTAAGGACACACACCTTCTCTTACAAATCTTTGGCCAGAACTTAGTCACATGAGCACATCTAACTGCAAAGGAGCCTGGGAAGTGTAGTCTTAGTATTCTGAGTAGCCCTAAGCCCAACTGAAAATCAGAGTTCTCTAACAAAAAGAAGAAAGTCATGAATATTGGGATAACTAGCTGTTTCTGTCACACTACTCAGCATAAAAAATAAAAACACAAAATGCAGATTTCCCAGAAAAATTCCTAGTGGTCTCAGTAATAACTACAAAGGTTGGCGAGTTGGAACCTGGCCTGGGTCACTAAAACAACAACGACAACTGCAACAACAACAAAAAAATAGCTGCGCATTGTGGAAGGCGACTGTAGTCCCAGCTACTTGGGAGGCTGAGGCAAGAGAATTGCTTAAGCCCAAGAGTTGGAGGTTACTGTGAGCTGTGATGCTATGGCACTCTACTGAAGGGGACATAGTGAGACTCTGTCTCAAAAAACAAAAAGTTTACACTTTCATCTTTTAATCACTGGTACACTTAAAACCTCCCTTCCTAGACCAAATTTGGGTTTTCAGATTGCAGGTAAAATTTTATGTTTCTTGACCTCTTTGAGAATAAGAGCCCAACTTGGTTACTGTAGACTTGGTTACAAGTCTAAAAGATGATTGCGTTAGGTGTGAAACCAGAGCTCTTCTGCATTCAGCCTGAGAAAAAAAGAATAAAAAACCAATAAGCCTGCCCAGAGGAGGAAAAGTTGTGAATGATAAGGTAATCTAATAGTGATAATAAGGTAATCATAAAATAGTCAAAATCTATGAAGGACTTACCTTTTGTCAAGTTCTTTACCTGCATCATTTTATTTAGAATATTCTATTTTTATTTAGAATATTTTTAAAAATGAAGAAGGGGTATACTATTACTATTACTATCCCTATTCATAGCTGAGGAAATGGGCTTAGGATAAAATTACATAACTTGCCTAAGATCACACAAATGTCAAGTGGCAGAACTTGGACTTTAAGTCAAGAATCAACTCTATGTTGGTACCTGAAATCACTGACCTCTATCACCATGTTGATGGATGGAGCAGAGGACCACAAGCCGTATGCGTCATGCGCCCCTCCCTTCCCCCATCACATACGTGGATATCAATCCTGCTGTTCACCCTACTGTGAGTGTTGAGGGCTGGGAACTGAGCAGGAGTCTAAAAGTTCCAACCATGAATATGTAAGAAGTGACCTCAGAAAATGTATTTAAAACCTCCACCTGTTATTTGTACAATGAAAAAAATTCCAAAAGGACTTTAAATATGTCCACACATAGTTCTAAATTAGATGATAATTTTTGTGATTACTAATGTTCACAAAATCTAAGCTATTCCAGATGTCTGATCTGCAAATTAGTCTCTTATGGTGCTTATTGCTACTGTAACTCACCACATAATAATTTGGTTAAGCCTAAGTCCACAAGCAGAAAGTGGACTCCAGAAATGTATGTTCGGTTTTATTCCCAAAATAAGAACAGAATTGAGTGTCCAACAAATTTTTTTTTTTTTGAGATGGAGTCTCAGTATGTTGCCCTGGGTAGAGTACATGGAGTCATAGCTCACAGCAACCTCAAACTCTTGGGTTTAAGCGATTCTCTTGCCTCAGCCTCCTGAGTAGGTGGACTATAGGTGCCTGCCAAAACTCCAGGCTATTTTTGTGTCGTCGTTGTCATTGTTTAGCAGGCCCGGGCTGGGTTCGAACCCGCCAGCCTTGGTATATGTGGCCGGTGCCCTACTCAATGAGCTACGGGTGCCGAGCCATGTCCAACAATTTTTTATCTAGTGAATCAATGTCTTCCTTTAACATGTCCCTTTAGAAATAATTTGCCACCTATTAGAAATGGTTTACATAAATAATTATATTATTAGATGTTGCTGTGCTTCAAAATTTGATACTAAGAACTTGCACTATAAAACGTTTTGCTTAATCCATGCTAACTTATCACAGGAATTTAATATCCCACTGACTTGTAGGTGTCTGTGTTCCCTGTGGGATTTCACTTCTATTAATAAGTTTGTTTACTGGACTACTTTTTGCCCCCAATGCTTTGTGTGGTCAGTTTTAAATCTGACACCAGTGGATGTGAAGGAGTCAAGTCATTAAGATCTCAAACTGCTTCAGAACATGGTAATGACATTCCAAGTAGAATTACCCCAGGACCCATCTGGGCTTAATAAATGCATTCTGGAAAAGAAACTTTTTCTCCCTGATATAGATACTTAGTATAACAGGAAGTCTAAAACTACATGGCATTTTTCTCCCCAAAAATTCCAGGTGAAAATTTCAGGATGCTTTTTATCCTGGAATTCTGATTCTTCATCACATAGGCAAAAGAGATTCTATTCTTTCTTTCTTTCTCTTTTTTTTTTTTTTTTTTTTTTTTTTAGAGTTGGTGTTTCTATGTTGCCTGGGCTGATCTTGAACTCAGAGCTCAAGCCACACTCCTGCACAAGCCAACAGGCAAGATTTTTTTTTTTTTTTACTAAATTTATATAAATGCTGAATGGACAGAGGGACTTTTACTTCCTTAAGTTTATTTTAATGGTCACTTTCTCAAATGCACATTCATTTTATTGTTTCCTTTTTTGAGCAAGCCCTCTCTCCACACTCTCAATCCAGCCTTTCAGCTTCAGGGTTGTAAAAAACTGAGGATTTCCCATTGAGAGTACCGGCCAAGAGCATAAATACCCCACTGCCTTTTATAGCTGGTAGGAGCCATTAGTTTCAAAAGGACAACAGTGCCCCACTGTCACTGTGAGTTTGCATCATGGCTGAAGGAAGACATGTAGGTTGGCTAGCGAGGGTTTTTTCCATGAATTTCCCCACCCCCAACTTTTTATTTTGAAAAATTTCAAACCCGCATAAAAGTTGAAAGAACAGTTCAACAAACATTCATAAGCTTTCACATAAATTAACTAGTTGTAATGGTTCCAAAGAACATTTGCTATCTCTTCATATATCTGTATCTATATAGTTACAGATGTGGAGACAGGGTATCTCCATGTTGTCCAGTCTGAGGTGCGGTGGCTATTCACGTACCTGATCATGGCCCACTACTGCCTCTAACTCCTGGGCTCTAGCAATCCTCCCTTCTCCACCTCCTGAGCAGCTGTGACTACAGGTATACACCGTGGCATCAGCATAGATGTTTTTCATTGAACCATTTGAAAGTAAGTTCTAGAAATCATAATACTGTGCCCTAAATACGTACTTTTGTATATCCTAAAAAAGAGGATGTTTTTCTATAATACACAATCATAATACTATTGTCACACTAAGAAATGTACCATTGATTCAATAATATTATCTAATATACAGTCCATAATCAATTTTCCCCAGTTGTCTATAATATACTACTTAGTGTGGGGAGATCTATTCATATTCATTCAAGTTTCATGCATTGAATTTATTTATCATGCATACTTAGTCCCATTTCCTGTCTCCTACCTACCCCAGCTTTGCTCTGTCTTTCAAGTTCATTTTCAAGAGTCCAGGCCAGTTGTCTTGTAAAATGTGCATATTCTGAGTTCATTTATCTGATTGCTTCCTTGTGATTCCACTTAAGCAATTTTGGCAAGAATGATACAATGGGATGCTGTTCCCATGAACTTTGAACAAACTCAACAACAAGGATTTTCATCAAGCCTGGGTGACCAGATTCAAAGGAAAAAAAAAAAAAAGTCATTTAAACCAAGAATGTAGTATATACCACTTTGAACAGAAGGGTGAGATATCCAAAACAAAATGAAAAAATGAAGTGTTCAAGATTACTGTCCAAAATTATTAATTGTATATGTTTGAAAGGGGCCCTTGTTATGTCAAATCTAACAGCCTTTGTTGAATCATCAGAAGTGAGGTTTGGGCAGGGTCAGCCTCTGCCCTTGCAAAGTGGATAATTATTAAGTTGGTGCCATTTCAGGAATGCGGGAGGCCACTCTTCCCCTCTCAGTGACAGGGACTCTATTATATGCACAATGGTTCCCATCTATTATACTATTATTAGTCATCAGAGCTATTCTCTAATGACTATCTACTCTATGGCAGGCCTTGTTCTTAGCAATTTAGCGATCTATTGCTTACAACAACCTCATGAGGTAAACATTATTATTTTAGATAGAAAAGTGAGGCTTAGCAATGCAACTCTCCCAAGGACCCAAGCAACTAACTCAGGATTTGAACTGAAGTCTGCATTAGTAACTAACCCAGCCTCTACGTAGAACCCCTCCATTCCCCGTTCTCACCTTCCCCTTCTCTCTCTAAACCACACAGTGCCCTGGACATCTGAAAGACCCATTCTATGTCAACAGGCCTTGCTAGAAATTATAAGCATTATTATTTGTGTTATGTCTACTTTGTGCCAGGCACTTTGAGGCATGCTTTACATATCAAATCTCATGTACTCTTCCCAAAACCAAATGAGGAAGGCCTGAGTTAAGAAAGTCCTGGGGTAACTCAGGGAGAAGATGGCAGAGAGAGAGTGTGGACCAGATCTGACTTCAAGCCGGAGCCCCTAAACAAGATGCCGTGTGGGAATAACACGGCAATTCCAGGCCTGACCCTTGCTAACAGTATTAAAAGCCAAAACACTGACTCACAAAGCTCTGAACCCGTCTGCCCCCACGCTGACAGCAAGATAACCCCCAAAGAGCCTGCCCAGAACGTTCCCTGAATGAACCATTGACTCATCTGCTCCCCCACAGAAAATGTGTTGGTCTTCCTGTGTTCAGCAAGAATCAGAAGCCAAAATACCACTCAGTGGAAGAAAACGTACACACTGTCTCTGTTTGTTTTCCTCCTACACAGACTCTTTAAAATGATTGAGTTTAATGAAAGATGTTTCCCTGCAGCTATAGAGAAGAAACTAAAAGTCAGAACACAGTCTATGATCATTCTGCCTGTTCGCAAGGGTATCCCCAGGAAATAGTAATAATCACTTTAAAAATCAGCTTAGCCAAATGCATCTAACCTGTTCTTCTGGCTCTCCTAATGAGCAGGAAATGCAGAAGGTGGGGGAAGGTTGTGGGTGCACAGTAGACACCTCTTGGGGTGCCTGCCTTATCCCTGTCCTGTTCTTTGATGATTGTGGCTCAGCCATGACATCCCCTCCCTGACGAAGATGAGGGACACGGAGAACATGCCTGTTAGGACATCTTTCCCGAATTCTGTTTTAGGATTGTAATTCAGGAACTCCTGCTTGCCTTAAGGTTCTTGAACTTGGAACAAAGGAAAAGGCAGGAGGAAAAAAAAAAAAAAAACCGATCAGGGTGGGGTGGGGGTGGTGGAGGAGAGGGGCAGCAGCACAAGGCAGGGTCGCTGGGAGATCTGGGGGAGAGACGAGAGATGCTCACTCAGAGACAGCGCTCCTAGGATCCCTGGAATATTGGCTCCCCACTTTCAGAAGTGCATTCTCTTCTCTTCAAATCCCAGTACTCAGGTGCCTGTGCCGCCCTTCACGTGGGGTTATTCCCATGAATATAGAGCAAAACTGCCTGACTTTAAAAAATAAACACCCTCCCTTCCCCACATTCTCTTCCAGCCTCCACTTCCTGGCCTGCCTCTCCTCCAAGCAGGGGCTGGTCTCCGCCATCGCCTCCTCTCTGTCAAATCTCATGTTCTCTCCTCAGTCCGTGTTAGACAAGTTCCTTCTCTGTCACCGTGTAGAAGTCCAAAGAAAGAGGGTTTAGAGGTTGTAGAGACAGACCTCTAAATTTGGGAGAAAGAATTGCAGTTTGGGGCAGACACACAGAATGGATGGTCTTTTGTATATCTGAAAACGAAGGGAGGATGGAGGTTTCATACAAAAGAGAAATGTCACATGTGGTCCTGAGAGTGCCCTGGTATTGATGAGGCTTTGGTGGTTGGCAAGCTCTCGTTGGGGGGGGGGGGGGGAGAAATGAGTCCTACAGCGGCAGCAGGTGACCTCGGCAGCTTTCCCACCCCCAGACTCATTTCCCCAAAGTCTTCCCTGTCTTGGTCAGTAACGTTTTCATCCATCCAGATGCTAAGCGGAAAAACTGAAGAGCTACATTAGTTCCCCTCGTTTCTTCATCCCAGAAGAAACGGGATGATTAATATGACTTGGCTTCAGCTGCAAAATTCACCCCAAATCCATCCCCTTCTCTCTGTCTACACCAGTTTCAGATTTCAGCAGGTAGATTCCGAGACTGGACTTGCTGAGAACCAGCATTTCTAGAACGATGTTATGTACCCTGAGTGCCCTCCCTCCCCCACCCTGGGCCTCTTGACTCAGTTTTAGTTGAGTGTGACAAAACAGTCCAATGCGTATGACCGACTTTCACAACCCTCTGAAGAATGGCCTCGGCGAGGTCATTAACCGGCTCTGCATTTGCCAAGCCTTAGGATCAATCCCTGGTCTGTGCTCACTTGGACACTGCAGCCGTCAACAAACACGACCATCACTGCTCTGCAGACGCCCCTTGCTCCTGGCCCTCCTCCTCTCCCGCCTCCTTCTCCACCGTCTTCACAGGCTCTATCCGTTTCTCTTGTCCCCCAGACACGGAAAGAAGGAGAGTGAGGCAGGAACGGAGGGAAGGCAAACACGGGGTGCATCGCCGAGCTGGGATGGAGCAGGACTGATTGCTCCACGTCCCAGGACCTTCATCCAAGAGTCCACGTGGATGGTTGCTGTGGACGGGCTGTCCAAGGAGGGGAAGAGGGAAGAATTGACACGCTGGCTCCCATTCCTTACTGGGCAAAGGTTTACTCTCTGGGGTGTTAACTCCTCCCTTCCCAGTTGCTCCTACGCAGACACTGAACAGGTCTCTCTGATTAATAAGGAACCCCTAAGACACAATGTGTCAAACAGGACTTCACCAGGTTGCACCCATAAAAAGTCAGGAGCAACCCCAAACCAGCCTCAGAAGCAACACAAACACGCGCCTGAATCTGAATCGGGTCAATCTGAGAGCAGCTGGAGCTGCTCCTTGAAGGTGTCTAAGACATCGCCCCTATCCTCTGCACAACCCAGACTTGCCTGCTTGACCTTCCACATGAATGTCCAACAGCCATCCCAAGCTGAGCATGACCACGGGGGACATCCCTTCTCCCATCCCCCAAATTGGTCCTCCTCTGTCTTCCCTATCTTAACATTAACATCTTACTACAACCAGTTGCTAAGCTAAAACTTGAAGAGTTACTTTGGTTCCTCTTGTGTCTTTACCCCACTTATCTACTAGTACCTCTTCCTGGCTCCAGCTCTCAAATGCACCCCCAAATCCATCCCCTTTTCTCTGTCGACATGGGACCAGCCATATCTTGGATGGACTCTTCTTGGCTTAACTGGCCCTCTTGCTCTTTGCTCATTCATGACACAGCTGCAGCCTGATTCTTTTTGTTTTTAACATTTCATTATTTTAAAATTTTAAATATACACAACAATAGAAAGAATAGTAACTCAAATCCTCATGTACCCACCCTTAACAAGTATACAGTTGTGGCCAATCCTCTTTCAGCTCTAACTTTAAGATAAATCTCAGACATCACATCACTTCGTCTATAAACGATGTGATTTTATATCACTTAAAGACAGGAAGTTTAGGCCATACTCAGTGGCTCACACCTAAAATCCCTGCACTTTAGGAAGCCGAGGTGGGAGGATTTGTTTTAGACCAGAAGTTTGAGACCAGCCTGACAACATAGAAAACCCTGTTTCTGAAAAAAATTAGAATAATTAGCTGGCATTATGGTGTGTGCCTATCGTCCCAGCTGAGGGACTGAGAGTCTGAAGTAAGATGGTTTGTAACTGAGGTTGCAATGAGCTCTGCTGATGCTAGTGCACTCTAACCCAGGCAATGAGTAAGAGAAATTGTCTCAAAATTTAAAAAAAAGAAAAAGATAGGGGGCGGCGCCTGAAGCTCAGTAAGTAGGGTGCCAAGGGTGGCAGGTTCAAACCCAGCTTTGGCCAAACTGCAACAAAAAATTATCAGGCATTGTGGCTAGCAGCTGTAGTCCCAGCTACTCGAGAGGCTGAGGCAAGAGAATCGCCTAAGCCCAGGAGCTGGAAGTTGCTGTAAGCTGTGATGCCACGGCACTCTACCGGGTGACAAAGTGAGACTCTATCTCTTAAAACAAACAAACAAACAAACAACAACAACAAAAAAACCCAGATAGGAACTTTTAAAAAATAATCACATCAAAAGAAAGATCAATAAAAATTGCAAACAATTAAAAAAAAGCATTTAAAAAATTATAGACTGGTCTTTTTAAAAGGTAAAGCAGATCATATCACTCCTTTGTTGAAAATCTTTCAATGGGCCTGGTGTGGTGGCTCATGCCTGTAATCCTAACACTCTGGGAGGCCAAGGTGGGTGGATTGCCTGAGCTCGCAAGTTCGAGACCACCCTGAGCCAGAGCAAGAACTCATCTCTAAAAAATAGCCAGGCGTTGTGGTGGGCCCCTGTACTCCCAGCTGCTCAGGAGGCTGAGGCAAGAGAATCACATAAGCTCAAAAGCTGAAGGTTGCTTTGATCTGTGTGATGTCATGGCACTCTACTGGGGGTGGTAAAGTGAGACTCTGTCTCTACAAAAAAAAAAAAAAATAGCCAGGCACCTATAGTTCCAGCTACTCAGGAGGCTGAGCCCAAGAATTTGAGGTTGCTGTGAGCTACGGCACCATGGCATTCTACCAAGGATGACAAAGTGAGACCCAGTCTCAAAAAAAAAAAAGAAAGAAAGAAAAGAAAAGAAGAAAAGAAAAGAAAAGAAAAGAAAAGAAGAAAAGAAAAGAAAAGAAAAGAAAAGAAAAGAAAAGAAAAGAAAAGAAAAGAAAAGAAAAGAAAAGAAAAGAAAAGAAAAGAAAAAGAAAACCTTTCAATGACTTTATGCTTTGCATAAAGCCTAACTCCATATTAAGACATGATTTCACTGGTCCCTGCCTATGTCTCTGGTCCTGTTTCCAACCATTCAACTTTCTGTCAGTTGCACTCCAGCCTTACTGCCCTTCTGATCTGCACATACTCCACTCTCATTCCTCCTGGGAGCCCTGGCTCTGGTTGTTCTCTCTACCTAGAATGCTCACTGCTGTCATCTACCTATGGCTGGCTCCTTCTTGTCACTCAGATCTCAGTTTACACGAAGACGCTCTTATCACCAGTGTCAAGGAGCCACCCAGCCCTTGCCAAGGGACCCTTTGCTAATTCTCTCCATAGTCCTTTGCCCACCGTGTTTCTAGTTCGAGTCCATGGTGGCTATTAATAGCATCTTCTTTACTCTTAAAAGTGAGCATCACATTTTATAATCCACTCTACTTATAAGCATCGTATTTTTGTTTGGTTGGTTTTGAATTGCTTGTTGCCTATCTTCCATGAGCATAATCTTACATTAAAATTCTTGAAGTTTTTTGCCAGTATGATACAATGGATTTGTATACAGTTTTTCAAAAATAAAACACTATATTCCTGTATTTCTTCATTCAACATATAACTTTTGGTCACCTGCTTTATGTCAGCCATTGGCACAAAAAGGATGTAATAACAGAAGTTCCTGACCTAACAATGTTTATAATCTAGTGAAAAAATAGCAAACAGAAAAATGTATGCACACATACTTAAGTTTGGTGGACAAATAAAGCCTGTATGGGACCAGATTGCAGTTGAGCTGTAGACAAACTAACTGGCTTCCCCAGTCCCCTCCAGGAAGTCATTATTTTTCCGGTTAATGTGAAGGTGCAATTTACGTAACTTATATAAATTGCTTTTGTAAGGTTAAAGTTCAAGTCCACGTTATTGCTGTGTCCTTCACCCAGGAGGTACACCATTTACTTTTGCAATGTTCCTTGGGTGGGAACTTACCCAACCTTTTCCCCTCCCTAAAACTCTTGTTTTGTTTAACGTAGATCAGATGGTTTTCTCTTACCTATACCAAGCAGCTCCTGACAGGTGCCCCAAATTGACCACTTTCCCCTTCAGGTTTTGAAATAAAGAAAATTGTTTTCTTTAATAAGAAGAAAAGGAAACAAAACAAAACACTATTATCAGCATCATCCTTCTAAAGCAAACAAAATTTAAAAAAAAAAAAAGTGTTGTTCTTAACCATAAGCCACTGAGAAGCCTGAATTGCAAACAATGAATCTAAATAAAAAGCAATTATTTCTTCTCCACAATTGACAATAAATATTAATGACAGTGGCAATAAAGCACCAGATCCTGATTATGCATGGACCCAAGTTTACAAAAAAGTTTCCGTGGAAGATATAAGTACATTATCAAAATAGCAATAAACTCTTGAAATAAGACCCAGATTTTTTTTCATCCAAACTCGGAAAGCATGTGTATTGCCATGGCCTTCAGGTCATCCTACTGCAGGAAATTCATGCTTTACATGGTCAGGGTCGAATAAGGGCCATTCTGTAAGAGAAAGAATGCTTGGGGAATTCTTTCAAACACAATGATCTAAAAGTCAAACCTCATTTTGTTTTGTTTTTAATGGGGCATGGTGGGGACTGGAATTATCCCTAAACTTCAGATAGCAGATAATGGTAGGATAATGATTCGCGACATACAATATTGAGAAAAATTAAATAAGCGCATTCCCCAAGCAATAGTAACAGCAAAAGCAGCAGTGTTTGAACAAAGAATAAAGTACCCAGTTATGTTTCTTTGACTTTGACTTGCTCGTTGCCTATCTCCTACGGAAGGAGATGAAGTTTTACTAAAGAATTGTGCCCCATCCCACTTCTCCTCCAACCTCAGCTCTGCTCTTTCCCCAACCCAAAAAGAAAGATGAGTTTTAACAACCAAAAGAAAAACTCTGGAAGGCCTCAGCAATGGACACATGCCACCCCCTGTCCTTTGGGTATCCCACTCCCATGAGGGACAAGTGCCATTTCTATCAGAAAGGTATAATAAACTCACTCGTTCCTGGAAAGTGTATTGCACTGAACTACACTAGGATCTGGGGGTACATTATGAGTAAAATAGATAAATAGACTTGGGGAGGCTTACAATCTTGTGGAGCCCTCAGAAATTCCACTGTCCAAATGCCAACCTATGTCATTTTTCTACTAAGGAAACAGCATGGCATAGCGACTGGGTTCAAATCCTAGCTTTACAACTTAGTAGCTGTATTGTCTAGGGCTATTTAATCTCCTCTACCTCAGCTTCCTCTTCTGTAAAACTAGGATAATAGTAGTATCTATCTCACAGAATTTTATAGGGCAGTGGTCCCCAACCCTTTTGGCACCAGGGATTGGTTTTAAGAAAGACAATTTTTCCACAGTCCCAGGGTAGGGGGAAGGGATGGTTTGGATATTGGTCCGTAAACTATTGATTTATTATGGTCTCTGTGCTGTCAAACCACTCTGTTAATGATCATCTGTGTTTGTAGCCTCACCCCAGTGCTAGCATCCTGCTGCAGCCTCACTTCAGATCATCAGGCATCGGATTCTCATAAGGAGTGTGCAACCTAGATCCCTCATGTGGGCAGTTAGGTTCCGGCTCCTATGAGAATCTAATGCTGCCGCTTACCTGGCAGGAGGCAGAGCTCAGGTGGTGATGCAAGCTATGGAGAGTGGCTGTAAATAAGAGATGAAGCTTTGCTCACCTGCCCGCCACTCACTTCCTGCTGCATAGCCCAGTTCCTAACAGGCCATGAATTGGTACCAGTCCGCACCCCAAGAGTTAGGGACCGCAGGCGTAGAGGATTAAATGACATAGTGTAGAGTGGCTGACATAGAATCACCGATGTATAGGAGTTTGTCATTTTTATTATTAATATTTTAGTAAGGTATGAGGTTGATGGAAAACGCCTGTAGTTGGAACATTTAATCAATGATTGCTATGCGCTCAAACATAGCTTCCAGGGCGCCAGGTCTTTTTTCCCAAGACAGAAATTAGGAGGTTTCTTTTGAGAAGAAATCGAGTGGTTCCAGAAAAAAGACCTCCTTAGAATGGCACTTGAAAGTTTCCCAGCACTAGAGCCAACTCCCTGCTAATTATCCTAAAACAACAACCCTCAGAAAGTAAGCCCCACCCAGGTGTAAAGCATACCCACCCTACCTCCCAGCTCATGTTGAATTGTGCATGAAGAGCTAAGTGTCACCAGGCCTCTGAAAATAGAGAAACCAAGACAAACAAACAGACAATAGCATCTCAATGGAAACAAAGAAAATATAAGGAACTAAAGAGAACTTGAAGCCCCCCCCCCAGAATTAATAAAGACATTGCATCTATAAAACAGATCAAAGTGCATTCACGCATTTTGAGTGCATGGGGATAGAAGGAAGAACAGAGAACAAGAGAGAATTCTTGGGAAATAAAAAATAAAATTGTTCAGATTGAAAAAATTCAATAGAAGAGTTTGAAGATAAAATAAAAAATGTATATGTATATATATATGTGTGTGTGTGTGTGTGTTCAATCATGTTCCCCTCCCTCAACAGTGGCATAAAGAGGCTTTAAAGGACAGTATTGCTAATAAACTATCTAATAGAGAAAAATAAACTTACAGGAAATAAAAGAAAAAACTCACAACAGGTAATTACCCCTTTGAAAAGAAAGAGCACAACATGCAACTGCCCCTTTGTTTGGTTAATCCCCTGTGGCTTTAAGAGTTTGTTTTCCCAGCACTTGAAGAATTTCCAAGCAGACAGCAGGGGTGTGAGCTCCCTCCCACATCCCTGGGACCGTATGCCAAGGACCCTGATAAGCCAGCCTTATGGAGAAGGGGGGGGGGGGGAGGAAAAACAAATGCAGCCACTTCTGACTCTTGCTGTCAGCTGGCAACAATAACTTTTTTTTCTCCACTTGTCCCAATAAAAAGCCCAAGCTGCTTGGCCAGCACATCTTTCTTTCTGTCATGTGCTGTGCCCATGTGCACCCTGCATTGGGAAAATAAAATAAACTTTTTACCCTAATCTTTCTACCCTAATCTTTGCGTCAAGAATTCTTTCTCACCCCACACTAAGAGTTCCCTCTACAACAAGGCTATCTTCCCTAATGCATTTGCCTGCACATCCCTGAGCTACCTTGGAGGGCTTTTGATACTGGGGACATCTTATCTTATAGTCCTTGGTACGTGAGACTGGAGAATGTCCAATGAGGAAAGGAAAGAATGAGTGAAAGCAGAAATGGAGCCCCAATGTCATGCCTTCACAGTCTCCTAGGCTCAGTCTCTGCTGCCCCTCTACAGACTTGCTTTCCCCTCTGCGTGAAGAACAGCTGGTGAAGGTTTTATAAGTACCAGGGACACTGGACTGGAATTACACAACTGTTTACATCTTTCCAAAGAGGTGAGAATCGTGTTCCTCAGAACACCAGTTGGCTTGCAATCTAATGTCAACATAAGCCAAAAAGACAAGATGAGTTTATTTGAATGGTCTTTATCCATGTTGATCTGAGAACATGTGTCATGAAGCAATAATGGTGAGTATTAAATTGATGATGATAAATAAATTATATACATGTATATATTAACTGAAATACTGATGATAAAAACAGATAATGTGAGAGAAAAGATATATAAAGGATCAAGATCTCAAACATTTTATAGGAGTTCCTGAAAAAGGAAACAAAGAGAATAAAATATTCCAATAAAGAACTCAAAATTTCCCAAAGTTTGAAGAACAAGAATCTTCAA